>JAPYZL010133799.1:0-11493 GCA_030522825.1 Platygaster orseoliae
TGTTGAAACCTGGTGAAACTGTAGATGCCCACCGCTACCACCAACAGCTGATCAAATTGAACCGTGCTTTACGTGAAAAAAGGCCTAGCTATCAACAGATACATGACAAACTGATTTTCCTTCACGATAACGCACTATCGCATACCTCGAAATTGGTCCGAAATTACCTGGAAACACTCAAATGGGAGGTCTTACCCCATCCCGCTTTTTCACCAGACCTGGCTCCTTTCGACTATCACCTGTTTCCGTCGATGGGCCACGCACTCATCGAACAATATTTCCATTCTTACGAAGACGTCCAAAAATGGCTGGACGAATGGTTTTCCTCGAAAGATAAGGAATTCTTTTGGCGTGGTATTCACAAATTGTCCGAGAGATGGGAAAAATGTATAGCTAGCGAGGGCAAGTACTTTGACTAAAATTCTTTTTTGCTTTCTACATGGAAGAAATGTGTTTTTATTATTAAAAAACAGCGGATTTAAGCTTATATACCTGGTATATTCCCGGCGAGCAGGAGTATGTATCAAGAAAGGTTGAAATCAACAGACAGTTCATTCGAATATAGTTTCAGTTTAAATTTTAATTAGAAAAAATTTATTTTATAGATTTTATTTAAATAATTTTGAATTCAATTTCATTATGTTAGAATTTATTAAAATATTTTACAGTTTACAAAACTTAGAAAAAGTGCTAAATAAAAAGTAGATGATGTAACTCGATTATAATTTTATTTGAAATGTTGCCTACTTTTTATAAACAAATGTTACTCAATCAAAAATGATTTTGTTTATGACACGGAAAAAGAATGAGAGGCGTGATCATGACTTTGTTGATCGCTCGCGCAAAGCGCGTTGCGCGCTTTCAATAAAACGCCGATTGCTAATAAACTATTGCAACAATGAACATAATTTTTTGGCAAACACTTCTTCAAATAGTCCTGAAAAAATTATCTGCTGGAAGTTTCACCTAACATTTTCAACTGTGTGAAAATTTTGTTGTCCGGTCTAGCCCCATAGGGTGTCTGGTCTAGCCCCACGTTTTCTGAAATTTTGGATTTTGGGTTGGTCACTTCATCGCGACATGGTACGAAAACTAATGCATGTTTTTCCAAATCGCAAATTGGAGATTATAGCTGAAGGTCGAAGCTACACAACGGTATATATAACTTGGGTAAAGACCTGATTTTAATAGGTGTTTTTTTTAATTTCCCAAAAGCGTCCGGAGTAGCCCCGGTCTCCCCTAACGTACAAATTATTAGAAGACTCAGTGATCCTAGAATCTTACACTAAATTTTCAACCCATGAAGAATGGGAAGTTCAGTACTTAAAATAAGATCTATGTTAGAACATTTAATATGATAATTGAATTACGAGTATAAGGCGTTGTTGTTGAATAATAACTATAACTGAAAAGTGATTGGAATGTAAAAAAGCTTATGAGGGTTTTGGAAAAAGAACCCATTATTCATTTTTGAGGAAATAAAGTTATACAGCTGTTCCGAAAAAAAGTCTGTTGAATAATTTTTAATCATTACCGGCATTCATTCGGAGATTGCAAATTCTCGTACGATCGTAATTCCTCAGGGCTTGCTTTTTCGGACTCATTGCGTCGACTATTCGTTGCCGTGTATTCGCTCGAAAAAGATCGCGAAAAAAAAATGTTCTCACCTTCTGGCGTCTTATCAAGAGCCTGAAAAAATTCCAATCGATCTGATGAGGCGTGAAAACGTGGTTTAAAGACTCGGCGCTAATTAATCATTCGTAAAAAGAAATAATTATAAAAGCGTTGCTCGAACATTTGAAACTGCTGAAAGTACGTCCGAAAAACGGAAAAACTTTTTAAAAAATCTGGCTAAATGAAAAAATTCAAATTGTGTTTCTAAGATAACAATTTTTGAAAGATACAGTCATCCATAGATTCTGAATTTGGAAGTTTAAAAGTATTCACTGCTCAATTCGATTGGAACGAAGTGAGAATATAACGTTTTCGCGATTAGACAAAATATCCGAAAAATGAAAAAAGTGACAGCAAGCGACATCACAAAGAAATTATAAATAAGTTAGGAGACAAATTTCAATGTCGGATGAGTCAATAAACACACACACTCACACAGCATTATCGTCTAGAGTGCGAGGATACGAAGTGAATTATTTTTCTGCGACAATATTATTGTTTATTATTACAATAAATATAGAATGATACATAATATATATATAAATATATATATAAATATATATACCTTTTGTAGATCTTGGCCTAGATATTTTACGTATCCTGTGTTCATAAATCTTATGACACAATGTTTTGTTCTAATAACTAGAAACATGTTTCATAACTGCAGCATAATGCCTTAAATTAAATTGATAACCTTAATGAAAAATTGCATTTTGTTTTATATGTATGATATACCTCACAAAACATTTTCGAATGTAAAAATTAAAGGTGTGAGCTATCGTCTCAAAATATGTTTTAAAAAAACCAAATCTTTTGCATGCGCTCAATAAAGGCTTAAATTCATTTGAGTGATTTATGCTATAAAGTTATAAATGAAAATTTTTTTTACACAGGTTCTATACACTGAAATTACTACAAGATTATATGTAACATTTTGCTTTTAGTAATCTGGACTCGAGCATTTCCAGTCACTCACCTGCCCAGTTTTATGACTTGCAATAACGACAATCTTTGTGATGAAGACTTTTCATAAATGTTAATTACTTCATAAGCACCACCCATTTCCTCCCCTTGCTTCTGGTAATTAGTGTTTACGTATTCGATTCAGCCAAGTATTTTTAGTCAATTACTGCGATTAATTAACAATATCAATTTTTCCTTGCATATCAACTATGTATTGATTTCAATGTTTTTGTATCTTAGTTTTTTCATTACATTCACTCGCAACTACTATTAAGGTTGTTCATCAACGATGTTCAGCGAGTGAGAAGGGTAGGAGGGGGAGGAGGGTTAGGGGATTTTTCGGAAGAAGGGAGAAGGGGAATTTCTATTAATTTTGGCTTTTATACAGCGACGATGCTTGGAGAGGTGAGGGGGGGGGGGGGGCAGGTAAAAGAATATTTCATTTCTTTTTTTTATTCTTCAAAATTTGTCGTTCGAAAAACGTCTGAAAACCTGTCACTGGAATATGCGAACGGTATCGTTATTACAAATCAAATAAATTGAAAAACCATATACATAATGATGGAATAGTGAATATACTTTTTTTCGGTAACTACATCAATTTAGTGCTTATCTCCTACTTTCCTAAATAATGAAAATGCTACATAATGTTGATCTGTTAAGGAAGTTATAACTTTTGCCGTCTATTTTTAATAGAAGTATTTGATATTAGGTGCTTTCCTCATTTATGGCGTTATAAAAACAACATTTACTCTTTTTTTCTATATTTTGACCATTCAAATGCTACACAGCCACACAAAAAGAAACAAGTGTCCGGATCTGGAAACGAGACACATGTTTTCTATTGTATTTTGACACGCTGAATCGGAATCCGCTATCAGAATTGACCCAACGGGTCACGGTTATGCCCTAACCTCAAAAAATAACATTTTGTCTCCGAAACTTTTAAGAAAGTTCTGTTACTTGCCGGACGATAAAATTTTTACCAAGAAAACTATATCTGCTTAGAATTCAACTCATAATTCACCAATTTTTATCTTACGTAACTTAATATAACTTAACCTTATGTAACTCTACCTTACTAGACCGAATTAACCACATTTTTCAATACTGCCAGGTAGGCGAATTTTCACACACAGAAATTCGCCGCAAATCTTTTAACAATAGATAGACCTAACCTCATCTAACTTAAACTAACCTGACTTTACTTCACTAACCTCAAAAATACATAAGAGCACACAACCGAACTGATTGTATTTAACTACTAGGCGAGCGAATTTTGACACAGAAACATAGCTCACAAACCTTGAATTGCGAACGAATTTAACATAATTTCACGTTATTTAACCTAATTTAACCTAACTAAACATGATAGTAAGGAAAGACCTGTGTTCGGGATAGGTAAATATTCTTTTTTCTATTGTTTTCGGCACTTGGCCTGATTGGTTTGGAGCACTATCTAACCTCTACTCATATTCTCTAAATTTCCCAAGTATTTTTGGCACCCTAACCGAGATTTCTCGATTATGTCGTCATTTGCCGAATATGACCTCATCCAAACCGAATTTTGTATTTACTTCGACTTGGGATATCCTTGGTCCCTCATCGACTTGCAAGGGAAAACTATGTAAAACCTTGTGGTCGAATCTTTGGACTTCATTTAATTTTTTTTACTGCTGTAACGTGTTCTTTTTTCTTCAAAGGATCTATGCAGAGGGTTCCGCCTTCGCTTGCGACTTTCTATGCAATTCGTTTCCCTTTTGAGCATCCAGCAAAAATCAGCCATTATAGCTTCGTACCATCTACCCTGATATATTTGTTCCATTACTTTAATATCTTGATAAAACCTTTCTCCTTGTTTTTCGCTGTGATATCCAACGTTTTCTGGAAACCTATCCAGATGTGAGTCTAGAAAGTGTAATTTCAAGTTCATCAAACACCCCAATTTTTTGTAGTTTTCTATCATCTTTGCTACAATTTCTTTGTAGTCGGGGCTTTTATTGTTGCCAAGAAAACTCGTCACTACTGTTTTGGAACTTTCCCAAGCTTTCGTTTCAATGTTGTTCATTTGAGTGACAAAATTCGAGTCCTTGAATAACGTTCGAATTTGTGGTCTATCAAATACACCTTGTTTTAATTTAGCATCGGGAAGAGTTGGGAATTTTCGCGCTATATACGTAAAGCATTTGCCATCGTTGTCTAAGGCTTTGACAAATTATTTCATCAAACCAAGCTTTATGTGAAGGGGCGGAAGTAGAATTCTTTGTGAATCAACGAGACTTTTGTTGATGATATTGTGAGAACCAGGTTCAAAAGATTTTCTTTGTGGCCAATTTTTTTTAGTATTATATAATGGTTTGCTCGATCTCTGCTGTTCCACAGACAAAGGAAGCATGGCTCTCTTGTGAAACCTGACTGTTGTTCTAGTATCATAGTTAGAATTTTGAGATCACCACATATTTGTCATTTGTGATTTACATAATTTACTTTCTCTAGAAGCATTCGCACATTGTTATACTCTTCTTTAATCACTGTTGAGTGAGCTATCGGAAATAGCTAGCGTAAGCATTTGTGTTATGAAGTAAAACAGCTTTAATACTGCGTTTAGATAAATCGATTAAAAGTCTCCATTCTTCATCTCTGTACACATTTTTTTTTCAACTCATCCATTCGAACCTATAACGTTAATGCAATACACCGAAGACGTATCTATAAATTTTTTGTAAAATATTTACGAAATTCTTTATCTCTGTTGCGGTAAAATGAGACTTTTGTGTTCGGTTCTAAGAAATTTCTTTTCTTGAAAAACGAAGCAGCAAATTCCGCACCGTCTTTCGGTAAATATTCAGCTATTCCAAACAAAGGTCTTTTCTTCTCATTAAGTTTAATTAGCTTAGATTAGGTTAAAAAACGTTGAATTATGTTTGATTCGTTCGCAATTTGAGGTTGGCAAACTATGTTTCAGTGTCAAAATTCGCTCGCCTAGTAGTTAAATACAATCAGTGCGGTTGTGTGATCTTATGTATTTTTGAGGTTAGTGAGGTAAAGTCAGGTTAGTTTAAGTTAGATGAGGTTAGGTCTATCTATTGTTAAATGATTTGCGGCGAATTTTCGTGTATGAAAATTCGCCTACCTGACAGTATAGAAAAATGTTGTTAATTTGGTCTAGTAAGGTAGAGTTACATAAGGTTAGGTTATATTAAGTTATGTGAGAGAAAGTTTGGTAAACTATAAGTTGAATTCTAAGCAGATATGGTTTTCTTGGTAAAAATTGGATCGTCCGGCAAGTACCAAAACTTTCTTAAAAATTTCGGAGACAATATGTTATTTGTTGAGGTTAGGGCACAACCGAGACCTGTTGGGTCAGTTCTGATAGCAGATTTCGATTCAGCGCGTCAAAATACATAAGAAAACATGTGTCCCGTTCCCAGATCCGGACACTTGTTGAAGTGAAACTTTTTAACCGGCGCCTGGGGGGGGGGGGGTGAAAAGCGTTATGTGATCTGATGTGATGTGATGTGATCGGGTGGACCTTTATCGAGGTTCCAGTGAAAAGTGGGACATATATCGAGGTTCCAGTGTAAAGTGGGACATATATCGAGGTTCTAGCGTAAAGTTGGACCTACATGTCTTATATCGTGGTTACAGTGTTAAAGTTCAAGGATCACCAGGATCACTCTAGGATTTAAATAAAATTTATTTCAACCTTAGTATTGCCCCAAGTTGGAATTGAAAACGAAATTTAAACGAATTAGAACGGAAGCTTCCTGATTCCCCCACCCCCCCCCCCTCTTCTATGAGTTTTACACTCGCACTACAGCAGATCGCGGAGTCCCCCTCCTCAACTATACTCCGTATTCTATTTTATTTTATTTTTATACTTGAGAAAAAATGTAGCAGCCAGGATTTGAACTCTCGACCCTTAGAGCAAAAGTCCAGCCACTTAACCATTGGCCCAACAAGGCTTCTAACTGATGTTACGATTTTCTTAAAGCTATACGGAAAGAAAAATTGACCTTTCAAAGGATGGAACCGTTCCTCCTTTAGGAGCAGGTAGTTTCTAGTGTCTTATATCTAGGTTCCAGTGTAAAGTGAGCCTAATATGTTCTATATCAGGGTTCCAGTCTAAAGTAAGCCTAATATGTCCTATATCGGGGTTCCAGTCTAAAGTAAGCCCTATATGTCTTATATCGAGGTTCCAGCGTAATGTGAGCCCTATATGTCCTATATCGAGGTTCCAGTGTAAAGTGAGCTCTATATGTCCTATATTTGTAATCTGGTGATCCTGGTGTAATCTGGTGATCTTGGGGTTATATTGGCCCATTTTCACTTTAATTTCTGATAAACTATATAGAACATTTTAGACCAATAATATTTTTCTAGAATGAAAATAAATACAAGACTTGAAAATGAATTTGAAGTTTTTTTCAATCTATAACAGAATATATTTCATTGGGACTTGGTAAATTTAGAGAACATAAGAGTTTGATTGTTCAATGAATTCATCAATCTTTGAAAAATAGACTTCAATTCGAGAAGTATCAAGGCAATTATTGATGCTTCAGTTTACGGAAACCTTACATAATTTTCAAATGCCAAAGTTCTGCAAAATGAATTTTAATAATCATTACAAATTTTCATAGTTCGAAATTTGTCAAATAATTTTTTTTAAACGTGTCATTCAATCTTAAATAAGTTTCACACACCGTGAATTTTTTAAAAAGTTTCACTTCTCGCGTAAGGTCTTAAGCTTGGTATTTTTTTTTGTGTGGCTGTGCCATCTTTGCACTTGAAAGTGCATGCGTAAGAGTGATATTAATTAGATCATTAAACTTCGGAAAAATCTTTTGCATGTTGTCTTTCCGCGCTAAAGTTTTTAAAAACATGCTCCTGTCTTCCACCAATTTTGCACCCGTACCGGTGCAAAAACTGCAAATTAGATCACCAGAGTATTTCTCCAAAAAATTTTGTTTTTACGAAATTTTTTTGATTTCCCTTGTTGTTTAGTTTATTGAGCAACAAATTGACATTATTTTCGAAATTTTAATTTGTTGCAACAATTCTTCCAACATATCATATTATCGCAATATTGTGTTACTGTAAAATATGCATGCTTCTTATGGTTTTTTGAATTACTACACGAGTATTGGACATAGATTTTGTCAAATTTATCAATTTCAATAATTCATCCAAACAAATCATTGCAATATTCAATTTCTGCAACATATATGTCATTTCCATGGTTTTTTGTTTGCTCTGTCTGGTTTTGACATTGCTCGTGAAAAATTATTTTGTTTGAAATATTTGTTGAAAAATATATTGTAAATTATTTCATACAAGATACTCGTATATGTACTTTGCATTCTTGATGTGTATCATGTTATCCATAGTAATCTTGAATCTTATACGTAACGATGAAATTGACACATATGTTGTGAAAAAAAAATTGTCAAGAAATTTGTTCAAATAATTGCTTCAGTCAAATAATTTTATCTAAACAATGCAAAAACCTTTTTAGAAACGTAAAATCTATGCAAAGGACATTTATGTTGTAAAAATAAAGTTTGTAATAAATTTGTTTTTATTAATTGTTCAAACAGAAAAATTTTACAAAAACAATGTCAAATTCTTACTTTGCAACCTAAAGAACCATGAAACCGACATATATGTTGTAAAAATAAAATTTTTCATAAGTTTGTTCGAAAAAATAGTTTAAACAAATGAAATCCACAAAAACAATGCCAAATAATAACTCAGCAACCCCAAAAAACATTAAACTGACATATATATTATAAAAATAAAATTATTAATAAATTTGTTTAAGTAAATTATTCAAACAAAAATTTTCTCTAAAACAGTGTCAGATTCTAACTGAGCAACCTAAAAAACTATGAAATGGACATATATGTTGTTAAAATCAAATTGTTGAAAAATTTTGAAATAAGCTGTTTCGAATAAAATATTCTCATAAAAAAAAATGTGAAATTTTAACTCAGCAAACCAAAAAACGATAAAAAAGACATGTATGTGGTAGGAAATGAATTAAGTATAAATTTGTTCAAATAAATTTTTTAATCAAAGGAATTCGACAAAAACAATGTCAAATTCTCACTCATCAACCCGAAAAACCATGAAATAAACATGCATGTTGTGGAAATGAAATCGTTAATAAATTTTTATAAATAAATTGGTAAAACAAAAGGATTCATGAACACAAAACTCATGAACCACAAAAACCATGAAACGGATATATATGTTGTAAAAATAAAATTGTTCAAAATTTGTTCAAAAAAATTGTTGACACAAAATAATTTCATAAAAACAATGCAAAATCTTTACTTAACAAGCAAAAAACCATAAAAATTGCATAATCTTGCATAAAGAAAATCTTGTGATTTTTGTTTCGATAAATAAAACTGATAATAAAGGTAACTACTGAGTATCAAATACAATACCCGCAATATCAACCAAAAACATATAAATTATCAAGTTCCAGTTATGTTCTAATATTTGAAATCTCTCACTCTCTCTCTCTCTCTCTCTCTCTCTCTCTCTCTCTCTCTCTCTCTCTCTCTCTCTCGCATGGATAGCCATCTTCGCTCATATTATATCGTTGACAAATAATGACAAAAGACAGATGACGCGCAAGAGAGACGCGCGTCGTCTCTATCGCGCGCGTCGCCAACTTTGGTTTATTTCGTGGATTCCAGTTGATATTCATATATATTTACCTACATATAATTTAATTGTACGTTTCCGAAGTGGCAGCCTGGCCAGCAGTCGGCCGCGCTGCTACCGCGCGTGGCGAAAATCGGCGATTGCAAAAATTATCTCGTGTATCTCGTGAACGGATAACTCAACTGATCTGCTGATTAGATGAGTTTAACAGCTGATAATGTGTATCGTAGTAGGTCTTGAACTGAACGCGACGAATTTTTGTATGATATTTCAGTTGAGTCAATTCTCTCTCGAGTTGTTGTTGTTGTTTTTTTTTTTATTAATTCTACTAATCACAACTGAGATATTATTGATTCTATTTTATTCGCACTGCTATTATTTGCAAATAATATACGTTATCTGTTTGCTTCTGATTTATAACAATATTTTGTATTCAATTATATATAAGAAATTATCGAGAAACGTTCGGTCTGCGTACTTCAAAGCACTTCAAAGTTATGAATGCTAAATTCGAGTTTTGTAGATAATGATACGTCAGTGAAACTGGACTGGAAATGCTTGAGTTTCGATTTACTAAAAGTAAAGTGGCTCGTATAATCTTGTAGTAATTTCAATATATTTAACTTGCATAAGAAACATAATCATGTATAGCTTTATACAGTGTGTCAAGTAAGAACGTGTCCAAGGTATTTTCTACAAAATTGCTCTTTATTTACAAACATCCATATGGATACGTTGTACTTGATTTTGACAAGAATGCAATCACATTAATAATGGCTCCAGTCCCCACCAGCGTCGATTATTGCCTGGCATCTCCTAGGCATGCTTTCCACCAAGTTCACTGCATATTCGCGAGGCAAGCCCTTCCCAATCGCACGAATTTCTCTTGTTAGTTGCTTTAAAGTGAATGTTTTTCTTCCACGAAGTTGGTTTTTGATGTACGCCTACACATTCTCAATTGGATTTGCGTCCGGCGATTGTGTGGCCAATTAAGCGTGATGACACCTGACTGCTGTTTCCACCCAGTACACAGCTTACTCCGGTGCTTAGGATCATTATCCTCCTGAAGGATCAAGTTCTTGTTTTTGGAGTTGTACCAACGTTCGACAGTCGACAACAAACGTTTCTCGCAAATTTGGACCATTTTTGTGGCATTGAGAAAAAGATTTATTATCTTTCTCTCGTCTTTCGGGCTCACTTTGCCTATCGCACCACGTTCAGTAAAGTCATCAACGTTTTTTTTTAGTTCAAATCGTTAAACCCACTTACTTACGAATGATTTAGATTTCCGCATGTATTTTGCAGCTGCGATTTGGGACATTTGCAGTCCTTCGGGGTCGCAACAAAGGAAGGTACGCGTCGTAGCGCGACGCATACACAGCACTCATGACGATTTATTTGTTTTTGTGACTAAATTCTGTTTTCAACTCGATCTTTTTGGGCAAAGCATTCAGGAGAAAGGCTCCCTCTATAAATTTATCGAAAAACTATTATGATATACGCAATCAGTAAGGAGTCATGATGGACACGCTCTTACTTGACGGACTGTAGCTTAAATCACTTAAATGAATTTAAACCCTTACGGAGCGCATGCAAAAATTTGAGTTTTTTTTGTAACATTTTGATACGAAAGCTCTCACCTCCAAATTTTACATTGAAAATGTTTTTGGGGGGATATGGATATTTTTTGGTAAACTGTCAATCAAATGCTACTGATTAAATCTTATTCTTTGAACTTACATAAATTTGTATTGTGACTTTAAACAATGTGTTACGTAAATGTAAGTTATGATGTATAATATCATTAAGAAAATAGCATATACATGATTTTCAATGCTAAAGAGGTTAAGTATACATAAACAAAAAGTTCATTACATAAAAAATTTTGATTTCAAATAGATTTCGGTTTTTTTCTCGTAACGTTTGCAGACAAGAGTGCTTACTTAAAATTTTACATAAAAAATGTTTTTTTTATTTATGGGATATGGATATTTTTTGGTAAACTGTGAATAAACTTGACAAATTGGATTTTCTAAGCATGTATATATTCGTATAGCGATTTCCGACAATTTATTTCGGAAATAAATTCTTCTTTCGATCTTTTGGAGCACAAATAAATCAACGAATTTTATCATTTTTCTAGCTTTCGGCCATCTTTATTGGGCCCTCATCAGGAAC
>JAPYZL010133804.1:0-20511 GCA_030522825.1 Platygaster orseoliae
TTCCAAAGAACAAGTATCTCCGATGAATAGTTTTTTTTTAATCCACGAACAAATTTGAGGCGCAAAAAACCCAATCTATAGGAGTCTCTCCCCTTAAATCAGTTAAAAAACATGTATTCTCATCCTCATTATTTCGAATTCAGAATGAAACTTTCGAGTCTAGAATTTTTCATCGAAATATGATTTATAAATTATTTAATTATTTTCGACTACGAAATCATCAAATGTAAACAATTATTACTATTTATTTTAATTACGAGTTATAGTCAAGTTTCCAAAATTTGAAACTTGACTTCCCCAATTTCCAAAATTAAAATCATAGTTTGTAAATTCTTGAAATAATATGCTGCGAAATTCAAAGCAGAAAACGCATAACAACCCTCTATTTCGCGAAAATCGAGAATCGACAAAATGACGACGCGCAAACAACCTCCAACAACGGACAGTTGAAAACACCCACGCTCAATTACGCTAAACACCCTCGGGAGGAATTACGGCGCGAGTAATTTGCGCGAGGACGGACGCCTCGTGCCGATAATGGGTGCATAATTAGGCCGGCGTAGATAAATAGCGAAAGAGCCCGTAAGAAAACACTTTGCGCGCAATTCCAAGTGTCCCAACCGATCGATCGGGGCGGTAAAAAAATGCGCATCGGGAAAAATTTAAGTGTCCTGCGATCGATATCAAAATGTAGGACAACTACGTGGAACAATAAAAGACACTTTCATTGTTTCATTAAATCAAAAAAATTATAATTTGATTTTCCAATGTCGGGAAAAACTGTAAACTCTTGACATTCACTGAAATGTCATTAAATGTTGAAATTTTTGAGATTATTCGACTGTTATAAACTATGATAATTTGTTGTATAGTTAAATATTGTCTTTGCTAATGAAATTTTGAAATGATTGAAAATAAAGTAAAAAAAAAATTTTTTCTTGAAAAAAAAAAGTTAATAAATGCTTCCTTAAAATCATAAGAAATTTTTTAAATTCAAGATTAGGTAATGTTTGAATTTCAAGTCGTGCCTTGATTTTGTCGCATCTTAAAATAAGATGCAATTTCGAGTGGGCCAATTACACAATAAACCAATCAGAAAAAATCTCGTTGAAAATTAAATGTTATAAATAATTTCCTTAAAAACTGCAATAATCAGCGATGAGATAAAGTATTTTGGAAACACTTGTACATTTTGAAGAAAATAACAATTTCCAGAATTTTTTTTTGCAAAGTTATTATTTCATAAAATTACTATTAGTTTTTCCCTGGATTTTCGAAAAAAAAAAATTTAGATTTGAAAACTGAAATCACTCTAAAAAGTCAATCGTATTTTAAGATGCAACAAAATTAAGGCATGACTTGAAATTCAAATAATATCTTAAATTCAGTCCACGATCAAATTTATTTTCAAACAAGTCTTCAATCAAGATGATATGTCCTGAATCATGATGATTTTCTAAAATTATGAGAAATTTTTTATTTAAAATTTTCCTGCTTGAAAGTAATTACGAACATGAAGTAAATTTGATGTTATGTTTGAATTTAAAGTCTTGCCTTGATTTTTTGCATCTTAAAATAAGATTCAATTTTTAGAATGAAGCAATTATATAATGAGCCAAATAGAAAATACGTTGCCGACCATTTTCCCGAACGGTCATTTACCCGAAAACCGTTTTCCCGAATACGTTTTCCCGAAAGGTCTTTTTTTGAACGGCCATTTTCCCGAACGGTCTTTTTCCCGAAAGGTTTTCAATTTTCCCGAACGGGAAATTTTCCTATCAGTCTAATGTCTAGAAATGCCATAGTTACGTCTTTATAAATTTTAAATTTTAACATTGTGATAAACATTTTGAATTATTAAATTGAATTTTAAAATTGTAATGAAAATTTTTAATTATGAAGGTAAATTTTAAAATTGAATTTTTAAAGCATTTTTAAATTAATTAAAATAAAGTTTACAATTTTTAAATTACAAATTTCTACCATGACTCTTTTTATTGAAGACTTATGAAATTCATAAATGTATACAATTAAAATAGAAGTGAAATTTCAACCGAAATTCGGAAAATAATATTTTCGGAAATTTGTCGTTCAGGGAAAAATACTTTCGAGAAAATAGCAATTCAGGAAATAATACATTCGGAATAATGACGTTTCGGGAAAATAGTCATCGGGGAAAATGACCGTTCGGGAACTTGGATTCGGAAAAATGACCGGGAATCTAGAAAATATCTATTTGAAAAATATACGTTATAAACAATTTTCTTAAAATCAGCTATGAGATATTTACAATTTATTATAACGGTTAAAATATTTTAAGAGTTTTATGTTCGTGTAATGGCTACCGACATCCGTTCGAAATCGGTTGCTTTCCAAACTCGTGGTATAATGCGCGAATTTCTCTCTTGAGGGATCGTAATTTGTATCGCGTCTTTTCTCTGTGTACGCATAAGTTAGGGAGGGCTCGGAATGGTGTTTACACGACGATGCATGTAAAAGCGGAGAGATCGCAATCAGCTGGCAAAGCCACTTTGCGGCGGAAATCAACGGAATCACTTGGATCCGTCACGAAAGGGCCAAGGGTTCGTGACTGCCGCCGGAATCCAAAAAGTTCTCCTCTTTTTCCTTCGATTTTTCTCTTTATTCAGCATGCTCCTTGACGTTTTTTCATACCAGGAAGTTGAGCAAAAAATTGAAATTTTTCGTATGGTAATTGTTTTTTTTTTCTTTCCCGTTTTTTTTTTCAAGTTAGTTGATTGTCGAGAGGAGGGCAGAGAGAGAATTTCGTAGAAGTTGAAAAAAAGAGAGTTTTTAGTTTTTACGCTTTTGGAATTTTCTGTGATTTTTTGAGCGAATTTGAAGTAGTCGTATTGAGGAGTTTTATAATGATTAGAATAATATTTTAGATTTAATTTAAGATACTATTTGAATTTCAAGTCGTGTCTTACTTTTGCTGTATCTTAAAATAAGATTGACTTTTCAGAGTTTTGAAAAACCAATTTTTTATCGTTGTCGTTTATTTCTCTAACATTCGGAAATCGGAATTTATTTTGTGATCTTTTTATTATTTTTTTTTAAATATCTTTTTTTTATTTGTCCTTGAAAATATTGCGCCAGCACCGAATTTTTCGTCGACAAAAGCGCATCGATTTCCGTTTAAAGTCCACGATTTTTATCAGCAAACGCAGATTGAAAGGCCCGCGACGACACGTAAAAACGGAACGAGAATTGCGGTTAAAGCAGGGTTTGAGACATGCGAACCATCCATAATGCACGTCGCTTCCATTCAGATGCACCCAAGAGATAAATCGAAATGGCAAAAGTAATGCAAAATGCAATAAAAAAAACAAAGATCGACGTACAAAAAGTCCTTGTCGACTTCCGTTTTTGGAGTTGACGAAGGAAGTCGACAATCGTTATACCAATTATATCAAACACTGCAATGTTCTAAGATTTAGAAAACTTTTTTCTATAATGAAAAATTGAGTGTTTAGTATTTATTGGAACTAAAATGAAGCATCTGAAAATATCGTTTTTTTTTCCCGACAACAATAAAATATCAGATCACCAAGTTGTATTATTCTTTTTTTTTGTTATTACCTTCTTCGTTATTACGTGATTTTATTAAGTATTTGACGTGATTCGAGAAATTAGTTATTAATTGCGAGGTGGTACACCGTCATTTCATGCTGCATGCTTTTGATGACACGGAGACATTTTTTTCAATCGAACTTGAATGTTATTTTTTTGTATGGACGTAAAAATTTTGAAAAATGTTTTTTTGGAAGATTGCTAGAAAATTGGTGGGGCCCAAAACGTGGATCCAATAAAAAAAAGAGCGCTTTAGGTACTAACGTTGGTGTTAGATAATCGTGTGTCGTGTGCCGAGAAGTATTATTCATTGCAGTACCTTCACGTTTGTTGTTGGTTTGCCGTTTCTTGGTTTTTCTTCTTTTTTTGTTTTATGTTTTTTTTTGTTTTTCATTTAGCATCACTGCCAAGTCTTTTAGATTGTTACGTATTTCGCATTTTTTTCGTGGAGTTTGGAGGATGACGATTTTGCGTCATGCGGTACTCGGGAGCAACGTGGAGTCGTGCCACGTGGAATCCTAACCTAAGATTTTCGAGTTTTTCCCTGTTTTTGAACAGAGGGAAGAATATTGAATTTTTTTCATAGTTGATTTAAGAGACTTAAAATTTTGAATTTTTGTGCAGTGTTATTTAGGTTGGTAGGTTGAGTTGAGAATTTTGGAGTGTGTTTTTGCAGATTTGAATTTGTGAAACTGTACTTTTGGATTGTTTTTGTTAAAGGTTTATATGGTTTAACGGTTTTAGAATTCGAGAAATGCAAATTAGGGAAAATTTTTCGTTAGTTTTTATAATGATTCTTGAAATTTTAGGATTTATTAATTTTTTATTACGAATGTTATTTTGATACACATGAAGGAAAATTGTTTTGTTGGTGATAAATTAAAGTAGAATTTTTTAAAATTGTGTATTTTGAAATTCTTTATGATAATTTTTGATCATTCGCGTTTTGCGAAATTTGTTGATGAACAGAGTTGAATAAAAATTTGTTTATAATAGGTCTAAAGTATAACAATGGAAATTGGGCGAGAGCGAACTGAAAGTTTGATTTGTGAAAATGGAACTGAAAAATATTGTTTCCTATTTTTTGACTTTTGTTTAATCTTTCCGACATTTTTACGGTCTAGATTTGTATAATTTTGAGTTGTGAGAATTTCCTTGCAATTTCTCAGAGCAAATTTCGAGTATCGTTAAATTATACGTCTCATAATTTAAAAAACTTGACAAAAATTTACGAAATACACTTCTAAAAAATGACATGGTGTATGGTCGTTAAAAAAAAACTGATCATTTTTTTTTTGTCGGGAAAATGATTACTTCTTGGCATTCACTGAAATGTTATTAAATGTTGACATTTTTGAGATTATTTGACTGTTTAAAATTATGACAATTTGTTGTATAGTTAAATACGGAAAAAATAATTTAGATTTTGTTGTTTTATTTCGATGATAGTATATTAAAAGTTTTTTCAAATTTTCAAATATAACAAACTTCAAATGAATAAATAAACAAAAAACAAATAAATATATTAAAAAGGTGAATACATACGAATCATTCCTTGTTGTTTTTCCTAATTTGTTATTCCGAAACACCGTTTTTCCACGAACTAATTTTCCTTTTTTCCAAAAAAACAACTTTATCAAAAATTTATAAGTTAAAAATTCTTTTAAAAAAGAAACCTTGGAAGTTTTTAGCTTAGAACAAAATATTGTAATTTTGAACTACATAAATACTTTTTAGTATATATTCCGAAACTGAATTCTTCCAAAGCAAATACAATACATTTTCAGTTGTATTATAATTTTTAAGTAACTCCAACTCCAATGAATTAAATAAATTTAGTGAATTTAGCAAATTGAAGAAATAATTTGAAATAACCAATTATTTAGTTGATAAAATGAAATGATTACAATTCAATTCAATGAGTAAAATATAATAAATAAATTTTAATAAATTTTAATAAATTTACTGAATGAAGTGAACATAATTAATTTAATAAATTCATGAAATTCAAAAATGAGTGTTTCGTAAACATTGTAATACGAAAATTATTTTTGTAACAAATTAATTCGGAAAAATGACCGAGAACTCATAAAAAAGTAAAAAATTTCAAATTTTTCCCGGGTTCTAAACGTACACTTGAAAAAAAAAAAACAACTTTCCAAGCATTATAGGAAGTAATTATTCTATACACAACTAAAATTTTCACCATATGTGGCATGGAACGAGAAAAGGGACCTATGGACCAAACTTGTTTGGGCCTACTTTCTAACGCCCTTGAGTCAGATAATTTGTCCAAACGAGTTTGGGCCTTAGGTCCCTTTTCTCGTTCCATGTCACATATGCAAATCTTCAGCATCGTAATATTTATTTGATTCATTATAAGTATAGATTCATTTATTCCTAATTTCACCATAATTCTGTGCAGAAATCTCGTACATTCGCATTAGTGTTTTCATACATACGTTAAACTGTTTCAAAAAAACATCTCAAAAGTAACATACGCGTTTAAGAAATTTCACATACTTCTTAAATTTCCACACACAAGAGTACAAAAATTCCAAATTTTTTCACAGTGCACAAAACCTCTCTCCGAAGCTCCCGAGACGCGGACGCATCCGCCATCTTTTTTTTTTCATGCATTAACAAGAATCGCAATGATACAGAACAGATGTAATGAAAAATGTCGGAAAATTTTGCAGGGTGCCACAGGGTTACGTGTACCAGTCGCCGTATTTGGCGGCAGCGGCGCCAGGGGGTCTGATGCAACTTCCGGCGAGCGCGCAGCTGAGCCACGCGGCCGCGGTTGCCGCGGCGTCGCAGTTCTACGAGTACCAAAACGCGGCAGCGGCCGCCGCAACTTACCCGGGAACGTCGTACAACTTCACCGACGCTTACCCTTACAGCGCGGCGTCGGCGGCTGCAGCCGGTATGTGTTACAAAAGCGCCCTGAGCAAGGGCGGAAGCGACGGCTCGATCCAGCTGCACCATCACCACGGCACGTCCGAAAACTCGGAGCCGCTGATGGAGAAAGCCCTGCTGCCACTATTTCTGCCGAACGCTCTGCGCGGCAACGCCAGCGAGTACTCGGGTTCGTTCGGGCACTCTTTCGATCGGGGTTTTCATGATTATCACCACCCGAGTCGAAAAATCGATACTCCATTTGTCCTCATTTTCGGAGGATTTGGAGAGAACGTAAAAAAGGAGAATTTGATGGAAGGGGGATAGTTCAAGGATTTTCCGAGAGAAAAAGTTCTGTATTCATCCTCCAAAAGTGCACTTATGTCCGGAAATTCACTTTTTGAGGATTTTGGGAGAAAATCCTCACTGAAAATCTCATTCGATTCCCGGTAATTTTCCCAAACGGTCATTTTCCCGAAATGCCATTATTCCGATCGTATTATTTCCCGAATTGCCATTTTCCCGAAAGTATTTTTCCTCGAACGACAATTTTCCCGAAAGTATTATTTTCTGAATTTCGGTTGGAATTGAACTTTTATTTCAATTGTGTACATTTATGAATTTCATAAGAAGAGTCTTCAATAAAAAGAGTCATAGTACAAATTTCATAAGAAGAGTCGTAGTAAAAATTTTATAAGAAGAGTCTTCAATGAGAAGATTCGTGGTTAAAATTCCATATTAGGTTTCTTCAGATATAAAATTCATTCTCATTCTCTCGAAATCTTTCTTTGAGCTCCTCTCATCCTCTCACCAAATCCTCATTCTTGCTCCAGATTATTATACATATGCAACTTATAATTATTATTATTCTTATAAATTCAATTGATAGTTATTTATAATTCTTTAATTGACAATAATTATTTTTGATTGATAATTATTGTACATTTTTTACCTTTTTACTGAATAAATTTACAAAAAAAAAAAAAAAAATGGCAAACCTATAATATTCTCTCACTAGTGGATTTTAGGAGAATAATCTCCAATTTGATCCCATGAACCGCCAATACTCTCACTGAAGAACTTTTGTTGATTTTGGGAGACAAATCATAAGTCCTCAAATTATCCTTTTTCTCCTTTGAACCTCATTTTGTCTCACTGGAGTTAATATGCGGATTTGCTGAGACTGATAATTACGATTTTTGGAGATTTTTCTCCGTTCGTCCAACTAAAATCCTTGAATTTCTCTCTTCATCCTCGTTGTATCCTCTTGAGAAAATCAAATGAAGACGAAAAGAGTATTGATTTTTCGACTCAGGCAAGGTTACACTGAGAAAAATTTATTGCAGGGATTAGTTGTTAGTGCACAGAGAGAAATTTTTGGTTACAGCAACCATTGATTTAGTAAAATATGAGTCAACCAAAGTTTTGGGTAGTACAACCAAAACTTTAGGCATGATAAGCAAATTATTGGTTATTGCAACTTAATGATTAGTGATGAAAATTGAGCATTAGTTGCTATGACTGAAGCTTTGGTTGTAGTACTTAAAACTTTGATGGGTCCATGTTTTATTAAGTCAATGGTTGCTGTAACCAGACCATTTTTCTCCCTGTGTGTTTGATGAAAATTACTACTAGTTCAAAGTTTGGGTTCACTACTTATAAAAATTCAAGACATAAAAATTCAGGAGCTTATGAAAAGAGTGTTTTTCTAAATTTTCGAGAAAAGGAATGCTTTCAAAACAATTATGGTGTTTGAAAAGTGGAATCTAAATATTTTTGTAATTTTTGAATAAAGGCCGAAAAACCACAATAAAATTGTACTTTATTGTACAAAAATCACGTTTTCGAATAAGTGTCACATTCAAATCAATCATTTTTTCGTCTCTAAACTTTACAATTTTAGTAAACTCAATCTACAGGTGAAAAATGATAAAATTCATTCGAATCAGATAATTAAAGGTACTATTCTTGAATTTTTCAAATTAACAAAAAATGCATATCTTCGTTGTTTTTTTTTCGTTTGTATGCATGTTTTACGATTTTTATCTCTCCAAGAAGTAGGTGTCCTTTAAATGACCGATTTAGATAAATTTTATCAAATTTCATCTGTGGATTCAGTAGACTTCAGGCACGAAGTTTGGAGATAAAATAACGGTTTGCATGAATATGACACGTGTTCTAAAAGTCATTTTTTAGAAGAAAAAATTCAACGCAGAAAAAAGCTGCCATTTTGATATTAATATAGATATTTATTTGAATTATCCCAAATTCTTTTTAATTTAAGGCATACGAGTTTCAAAAACTTTACTTACATAAGATCCCTGGAAGTGAGAAACTTGTACCATTGTAGAGTATTAATTTTTTAAGTGGTGAACCCAAAATTTTGACCTGTAGTGTAGCATTGATACTGTATTTAAGTGAGTTTCGCTCAGCAAATAGCAATTTTTATTGAATAAATTAGTAGTGAGTATGATATAGATAATGTTACTAGTCAATTGCAGCAAAAAATGTCACATAAGTCTAGCTAATGTACAAAAAAAAAACGTACATTACGATTTTTTAATTAGAGCTTTGATAACTATTTTTTAGTAAGTTTTGCTCAACAAATAGCAATTTATGATAATTCGTACTATACTTTTCTAAGAAAATATACATTACTTGAAAGCATTGACAACTAATGTATTAAGTGCAGAGTACAAAATGAAAGCATTAAAAAGTACAACTACAATATTTGCAAACTTAAGCTGCAGTGCTAGACAAACATAGCAATAGTGATATGTGCTGTACACGGAAAAAATTTTTTGGCAAAAATTACCAAACGATTCAGGATTCGCTGGACAATGGTGAATTTTGTCACTTTTTCCAAAAATTTCACCGTTTTCCAGCGAATCCCGAATCTTTGGTAATTTTTGCCAACAAATTTTTTCCGTGTACATTTTTCTCAGTGTAAATGGAAATTTAAAGGTTTTCAAACGTTCATTTTTTTGAACGTTGATTCTTCTGAATGACATTTACCCGAATGACTTTTTAATCGAATTCGTTACTTCGAATGTTTATCTTCCTGAAATACCCTAATTTTAGTAAATGATTTCAAAGAACAAAAATGAATTTTTGAATAGTTTACATTTTTTGAATATCTCTGTATTTTCGTAATGAAAAATTAACGTTGAAATTTTTTTTATTTTATTGAAAATTACTATAATTTGATCAAAAATTAAAAATTTTCTTTCAATATCATAATGAAATACGTATTTATATTGGTTTAATGTAATTTCTACTAAAAAGAAAATTTGTCGAAAAAATCGTCATTCGGGGAAATTTCCAATCGGTATATACGATTCGGAAAAATTACTAGGAATTAATTTAAGTGGTTTGGGGATTAAAGGAAAAGGAAGGAATTTTGTTTTACCTTCTTTTCGAGCGAAGAATGGATTATATCATTGGGTGATTTTTGTTTAATGTCGATAGTTGGATCTTAATAGTTTATTATGCTACCAGTTGGTAAAGCGATAAATTATAATTTTTATATATTTTTTATTGGGTATCTTTGATAATAATCATGGCCTTACCATTGACAAATAACAAAATCATCAGTGAAACGTAATCATTTTTATTCTAATTATACATATATATATATCTCTTTGTTTTTTTGATCATCATTCTTACATGAAGTTCTAAATAAATGCTTACTTAGTTTCTCGAAATTTTGTTGATTTCTGAAATTTGAATTCAGGAAGAATTAACAATAATAAGAATTTCTGAAATCCTGTTTTTTATATCGAAGTTAAAATATCATTTACAAATCTGAGATTAATTTTTTTTTTTTTTTGATTTCATTTAGAAATTAAAAAAATATGAAAAGCTGAGAATTTTTTTTTTCTTCACGCTCATCGACATTTATCAGAGTCCAAAAATAATGCATCGAATTTTCCTTGGAGGAAACGAAAATACGCGCGTCGATCGAAAGAGAACGCTTTTTTTTGTTTGCTGTGGTGATGGTATGGGCTTTGATGGCGGTGGACGAAGCCTCGCTTTCGCTTCGGAACTTGAAAAGACGGCACGAAGGAAATACATTTCATCGGGAAACTCATTTTCACTGGGTCGCAAGTCACTGAGAAAGTCCAAATGAATGAACTTTTGCGATAGAAAATTTGTTCTACCTCCCCTAATTTTTAAAAAATAAAAAAAAAATGCAAGGAAATTTCTCAGGAATAAAACAATCTATAATCAATCAAGATTAATTTTTATGATTGATATTTACTAAAAATTATTCATTTTTAAATGAGTTTATCAACAAATAATTTTTTTTTTGAATTGGAAATTCATCTAATACCGTAAATTTTTTTTTTATTATATTGTTGAAATCGAAAGTAAAATATTTTTATGTAAGAAGTTTTCGTTTTTAGTCGTGAATAATAAAATGTTTTCATTATAAAAAATATGAGTATCGTTTTGAACGCTTTCAAATGATACTACTTTTGTGTTTAAAGTTTTTTTTAGATTTTTGAATTAAAATGTGGAAATATAAAATTTATGAACATGAGTAAATTCACATTACATAAATTTTTTTTTCGGAAAAAAAATTCTTGGCAAAAAGACTTTTTTTTATGAATTTTGTGTATGTCTTAATAATTGGCAAATGAAGAAAATGTTTGTTTCATAAGATATGTACAAAAATCAGGAATTTCTGATATTTTTGTATATTATAGAAGTTCTTTTGGACCGTTGACTTGTGACCTCGATTTTGTAATCCCTAATAAATAATTTTTGTAAGATTTTCTGAAAAGAATCAATATAGTAAAGTTCAAAATATGAAATTGCAATCTTGGAAAGTTTTGAATATGAATCATCGAAATTTCGATGATTTTTTCCTATTTTAACATATGTAATTGTAAAATTGTTAAATCTATATTTAGATATTTGAAATTAAAAAATTAAATTAATTAATTAAAATTAAATTATTAATTAAAAATACTCAAAGAAAAACCAATTTGGTGTATTTGAAAGAATTTTTAGTTCAGACAAACACATTTTTTTGGAGGGTAAAATATTTTCAGTTCGGACAAATTCAAGTTAGTAGAAACGTAAAATTTTTTGACTAAAACAAAATTTATTTAAGTGAACTAAATATTGTTTGGTTGGTTAAATAACACAGTTCAATAAAAAAAATGCTCGATAAATTTTTAAAAATGGATGCCTTAGATCATCAATAAACAAACCCTAAAAGGATTTTGAAAGTTTGGTTCGATTTTCTGAATTATTTACAATTATGAATATAAATCGAAGAACTACTAAAATAGTCTAATTTCAGAAAATAAAAATACCGTAATTATGTGGTTGACGCGAGGAATTTTTTTCGTGAAAAAGTAATTACTTTTATGAGTTTCTTCAGGCTCATTTCAAAGCGCATTTCAGGAAATAGATCTAAAGAAGTAAACATTAAATGAATCATTTTTTCATAAAAAAAGTTGTAGAAATGAATTCAAGTCAGGCACATCTTGATGTAATTTGAATTTTCTGAAATTAGTCATATTCTGAAGGTTAATTAGTTTATATTTATTATTTTAAATAACTCGAAAAATCGAACAAAACTTTCAAAATTCTTTTGATGTTTGTTTATTATTGCCCCAAGGCATTTTTCCAAAAAGAAAATTTTTTTGAACTGTGTAATGACCAAATAATTGTTCGAGCAAACTCAATTAGTTTCTTGGTGCTTCTGTACATTTTATGGCGAAAATTTCTTTTTCACGAAAAAGTGTTTTGATTAGGGATTACAGTAAAATGTTCCTTTTGAAAATTTTTCTCGGGCCACACGAGGACAAAATAACGAATTAAAATGTAGCTCTACTTTCAGCGAACGCAGCGGCCGCGAGTTACGTGACGCCGTACACGTACACGACGTTACCTGGTGCGACCGGACTCCCGGCGACGGCGACAGCCGCTGGCGCCGCTTTTCCTGGTCTGCCATACCAAACGACGCCCCAAGAAGCCAGGCTGCAGTGAAAAAATAAAGAAATTGTTCGGATCCTACATAAATCTTGCGAAATCCTTCAAAGACGACGAGTAACTTAATTTAATTTAATTAAAGAATAAACGAAAAACAAAAACAAAAAAAATACAATAAAAAGGAAACGCTGCATCGGACGGAGCAATTTTCTCCTCTTCCTTGATTTCCGCCAAATACTGAGTGAAATCTCCAAAGAGCGTTTAAGTAGATAACTATTTATGTATCGAGAGTCGTGTATTTGCATCGCAGTGGGCCCAAAGTGTATGAAATCGGGCCCAACAAAAACTTCAAGTTCGAATTTTGAGGGAATTGAGGTTTTGTGGAGTTTTGGGAGGAATGAATTAGAAAGAGGTTTTGAATGGGCGCACGAGTTTTTGTAATTTTTAGGTTTTTATAGGACTTTGGGTCCATGGTGATGTGAATAGATTGATTTTCGTGGAAAAATCGTGCATCGCTCGATTGTAAAATAATGTTACATACTTATTTTAACGAAGGTACTAGTTTAATTTGTACACAGCGCTGGATTTTGAGCTCGTTGGGAACGTCGAGTTTGGGGTTTTTTGGAGAATGAAATTCGCAGGTTTCCTTTAAATGTTTTTCGAGATATGTATTTTTTAGAATCGTTCGAGGAATTAAAAATAGTGGAATTGTGACACGAAATTTTTAGCAATTTAATTACAGTTTACGTTATTTTTGGGTTTTTTAATTTATAATTGGGTTATTGATTAATACTTTTAAAGACAATTTGGTAAAATGCTGTTTTTGTGACTTACGAGTGAAAATAATAATAATTTTTGACTGGAAAAATATAATTTGAAACAGGGGTGTAGGCAGATATATTCTAGTTGAAAAAAATATTTCAATTAGAATTCTTACTATTTTTTAACTCTTTTGAATCATTGAGTTTTTTAGCTTTTGGGATTTATTGTTGTACATTTTGAATTTTTCTGATTTTTCATTCAAATAATTGAAATTAATAAAGGTCACTGAGTTGCATATTATTGTTTTTTTTAGGAATATATAAACTTTTTGAAACTATTTTTATTTTTATGAAATTTATTCATTTGTAATATTTCCAACGTCTTGTTATTTGAAAACATATAAAATATCAATATCATCATTTATTCATTACCAAACTATTTTTTTATCAAATTTTTTCCTAAAGAAAAATTATAGCGAAAAATTGCAGCATCAAAGTAATAAAATTCACAATTTTGTGATAGTCTTATGCATTTTTCATTTAACTTAACTGGTGATTTCACATTTTTGACTTAGTAAATTCTTGAATTCGAAATTAACATTTATATTACATAATTAGTTTTGTCTCTTATATAATGGAAATTTTTAATTTCCCATAAAATATTTATTTGCTCGAAATTTCAACTTCAAAGTCGCTGAGGGCTTAAAATCTAATTCAGTTTTTAAGTTTGAAATAAAGAGTTCCTAATATTTTTTTTATTATTTCAACTTTTTTTTTTATTTTTAATTCAATTTTAATTTCAAGTAAGCTCTAAAATCTTCATTTGCCTACACCACTGATAAAAATAAATTTTGTGTAAAGATTAGCTACAAAATTATCTTCAAATATCTATTTTTCTACAGTTTATTTTGAGTTTGAATTTTTTCACAAGATTTTTAAAATATTTCAACAATTGAAAATTTTGGATGTAGGTATTTAAAAATTTTTCAATATCTTTTTCTCGAATCCATCAATTTTTTTCTTGAACAAATCGAATATTTAATTTTGTAAATTACAATATCTGGAATTTTTTCCTAATAATTACAAATTTTCTTAGCGAGAATTTATACTTTTCATTATTTTTTCATCGTTAATCACTATTATTTTCAGAAAACTCGAAAAATCCCTAAAATTAAAAAATTCCATATTTCTCCACTGCAATGAACGAAAAACCAAGTTGCAAAAAAATCTGCTTCAAAATAACGAAACCAACTCGATAATCCCAAATCAAATTTTTATGGAATTGAAAAAAAGTTTTGGTTTGAGGTTCTAATCACAGAAAGGCCTTGAAAAATGTACAATTCATCGAAACGAAATGTCGAGTGCCTTGTAAGTCTGAAGATTCAAAGCATTCGTTAGAAACTAGTCAAAATGGGCGCGATTTGGGAACGCTCATCTCACGCCAGAAGACTAATCCCTCTAACATATTTTAAAAAACTGCAAAAAACTGAATGACTTTTCCCAGTCCGGAAATTGCAGCATCTCAAATATAAATAATTGAAGAAATTGCAAAAAATCTGCGATGTGGTTTTTTGCTGTTTTTGTAAAATCCGCTAGAGTGAAATAAAAAGAATAACGTGGGTTTTCGCGAATGAAAGAGTGAGAGATTTTATGAAAGTTGTACGGTGCGACATGTTTTCGAACGTTTTGAAAAACGAGGCTGTCTAGTCCGAAACTGAAAAACCCCGACAATTTTCCGACACTCTTCGATAGTATTTTCTTTTTTGAAAAGAATATTTCATTGGAAAATCCTGCATAAAATCCTGCCAATTCATTAAAGTTAAACTTGCATGAAAAAAACATATCGAAGAGCGAAAAGGGGCACTTGATTTTAGACAGCGAATTTTTCGTCGTGTAAAAACGACTTGGGAAAATTCCCCAAAAATTTTCAGTTACTATCCTACTTCTATTTTTAACAAGTGACATACTATCCTGTCCTTTTAATTAGTTATTGCCATGATTATGTTATTATTGTAATTTTATTATTATTATTATTATTATTATTATTATTATTATTATTATTTTATAATAATTATCATTATTACTACGATTATCATGAATTACCATCACTATTATTATTAAAAATTGTTAGTTTCGTTCTGTAGAAACTATTAGTTGTAATTATTTTAAGGATATAGTTGACTATGTACTTAAAGACACTCGATTTTTTCGAGGTGATCTTAATTACTACAATAATTGTAATATAAACTATATTGTCTGTTATCAAAACCATTGATTAAATGCGACTCAAATATTGCGGAAAAAAAGTACAAAATCGTAGATGTGATTTTTTTCTTTGACCCGAAAAACAAGAAAAATTCATAGTTATTTATATAATCATAGGTGTTATGATTATTTTTTCTTTTACATACGGTTATAAATTTCAAATAATTTTGAAAATCAAGTTGAAATAATAACTTTTTGTATGATTCGTCAAAATATCGGGATAAGTGATTTTTCTCGTTGGATTTTAGAACAACACTGAGTTTGCAGTAAGTATTAGTTATTTATGAAGCTTGATATGAAACATGATTTTTATGCAATATTAGTAAATTTAAATTATAAATAATTCAAATTTGTAATACTAGAAGTTTGAATTTTAGAATGTGGGGAAGACTAGGGCAAACTACTTTAATTGTTTAATATTTCAATTTTAAGTCGTGTCTTGATTTTGTTGTAACAAAGTAAAATTCAATTTTGAGTATGTATGCGTAATAACGGCTTTTCTCTCTTTCCCTAAAAGCAGCACTGAAAAAAGTAAATTTTATTTTAAGTTGCAACGAAATTAAGGCACGACTTGAAATTTTAATATTATCTTGAATTTAGTCCAGATATAAATTGAGTTTTAAGCAAACAAATTTTGAATTAAAAGGATATGTCTTCAATCGAGAATGATTTCCTCAAAATTACACAAAAAACACTCTACAAAGTCAATCTTATTTAAAGATACAAAATAATTAAGGCATGAGTTGAGATTCCAATTTTATGTCAAATTTAGTCCATGATCAAAATTTATTTTCAAGCAAGCAATTCTTGAATGAGGAAAATATGTCTTGAATAAATAATAATTTCTTCAAAGTGCAAAAAAAATTCTGTATAGTTAATCTTATTTTAAGATACAGCAAAATTAAGGCACGACTTGAAATTCAATTATCTCAAATTTAGTCTATATTTGAATTTAGTTTCAAGCAAACAAGCTTTGAATGAAGAATGACTCCCTCAAAACAGACCAAAAACATTTAAAAGTCAATCTCATTTCAAGATGCCACAAAATCAAGGCATGACTTAAGATTGAAATATAATCTTGAATTTAGTCTACATTCGAATTTAGGTTTTAGTAAGTTTTGAATTAGGAAACTATGTCTCGAATTAATAAAAGAATGATTTCCCCAAAATACACAAAAAACACTCTAAAATATTGGTCATGTTTTAAGACACATCTAAATTAGGGCATGGCTTGAGATCAAAATATTATCATCAATTTAGTCACAGTTAAAATCTAGTTTCAAGCAAGCAAGTCTTAAAGCAAGAATGATATCTTCAAAACACAAAAAACATTCAAAACTCAATTCTTTTTTAATATGCATCAAAATTAAGACACGACTTGAAATTGAATCATTATCTTCAATCAATACCACATTCGAATTTGGTTTCAAACAAACCTGTTTTAAATGAAGAATGACTTCCTCAAAACACAAAAAAAAACATTTAAAAGTCAATCTTATTTCAAATTGCCACAAAATTAAGACATGACTTATGATTGAAATTTGAAATATAATCTTGAATTTAGTCTACATTCGAATTAAGGTTCAAGAAAGTTTTGAATTAAGAGGATATGTCTTGAATCAAGAATGATTTTCTCAAAATGCGCTTTCAAGTCAATCTTATTTTAAGATGCAACAAAATTAAGGCACGATTTTGAGTTCTGAAATTATCTTGAATTTAGTTTACATTCGAACTTGTTTCAAGCGAACAAGTTTTGCATTAAGAATGATTTCCTCAAAACTTACAAAAACATTCAAAAGTCAATTTTATTTTAAGATAAATCAAAATTAAGGCACGACTTGAAATCCAGTTATCTTAAATTAAGTCTATGTTTAAATTTATTTTCAAGCAAGCAAGTTTTGAATCGAGAATCATTTCTTCAAAACACACAAAAAACACTCTTAAGTCAATCTTAATTTAAGATGCAACAAAATTAAGGCACGACTTGAAATCCGGATATTATCTTAAATTAAGTCCATGTTTAGATTTATTTTCAAGCAAGCAAATCTTGAATCAAGAATCATTTCTTCAAAACACACAAAATACTCTCTTAAGTCAATCTTATTTTAAGATGCAATAAAATTGCGGCACGACTTAAAATTCTATCATTATCTTAAATTGAATCCACATTCGAATTTAGTTTCAAGCAAACTAGTTTTGAATGAAAAATGACTTCCTTCAGACACACAAAAAACATTTAAACGTCAATCTTATTTCAAGATGCCACAAAATTAAGACATGACTTAAGATTCAAATATTATCTTGAATTTAGTCTACATTCGAATTTAGCATCAAGCAAGTTTTGAATTAAAAGGGTATGTCTTGAATCAAGAATTATTCCTTCAAAATACACAATAGACACTCTAAAATGTTGGTCTTCTTTTAAGATACAACTAAACTTAGGCATCACTTGAAATTAAATTATTATCTCAAACTTAGTACATGTTGGAATTTATTTGCAAGCTAGCAAGTCTTGAATCACGAAGATATGTCTTAAACCAAGAATAATTTTCTTAAAATACTCTTTAAAGTCAATCTTATTTTAAGATGCAACAAAATTAAGGTATGACTTAAAATTCCAAAACTAACTTAAACTATTCACAGTTCGAATCACATTTCAAACGAGCAAGTATTAAATCTTTTTCTGAAATGCAGCAAAACTAATGAATGACTTGCAATTAAGATATTATCTTCAATAATTACAAGTCCATCTTCATATTTATTTTCAAGCTGGCAATTCTTAAATGAAAAGGATAATGCTCTACTTTAAATTTCATCAATCTTTTTAGTTTATGATAATATTCGAATTTCAAGTCGCGCCATGATTTTCTCGCATCATAAAATATAATTCAATTTTCATATTGAAATACATTCACTCTTGCGATCGTAATCTCGCAAAGATGAGAATGCATAAACTTATCACTGGTTTCAGTTATAGTCTCGCAAGTTCGGCATATCTTCAATAAACGATGGCAGCACCTCATTCACTTGCAGCAACAATAAAACAAACAACTGATGATTTAAAATTCGAAGCTACGATTACCATCAGTCTTAATCCAATCTGTCACAATGTTGTTCATTGACCTCAATGGAATAAATTCTTAACAATCGAACCAAAACTCCATCGAAATTCCTTCGGAAAAAAATTAGTTTTTAGTAATAAATCACGTGATTGAAGTTTTACAACAAATCCACATTGTCAACGCGAATTCAATGGCACATGTCAAAGTGACTCTCGACCCTGGCTGCATTATTACTCACTTTGTACGCGACTGATAATTTGAACTCTTCGTTAAAAGGCGGAATGGTAGCTGCGGCCGTTTATTAATCCCGCGGCACTGCGCGTTTTCACCTGTTATTTCCTACGAATTTTTCACCCGAAACGAACATTAACAAAATTTTGCAATTTTGAACAATGTGATGACGTCGTTTAACAAAAAAGTGCAGTTTTTTTGAAATTCACCGAGTGTATTAACGCAATGAAGAACAAGACCTGAAATAAATTTCCACGTGAGTAATTTTTCAGCTAAATACAAAAGTTTTATAAACCAGAATTATTTATAAAAGAAATTTTGTTGCAAAATAAGAGTGTTTCTGAACTTATCTTCATCGATTGTTTTAACGTTCGTAAAAAAAATTTGTAATCACTTCTGATGATAAGTGTTTATTGTCGATGTGTTTGATGACTTAAATCATTATAATCATCAGTTTATACTAGTTATTTGATATTTCACAATTCCTGTGACTCATGAGTGCTTAGTATTGTTAATTGATATTTGATTTTACTGTCTGGAAATTATGAACAAAGCTTTGAGTTTTTTTCGTACACTTTTAAGTTGAATGAAGTTGCAAGTCCGAGCGGTGTTTGAAATCAAAGAGTGTCAGTGCAACATAAAAAAAAAACAAACCTACGAAAAATGAGCGATAAGCTCGCGAGCTATTACGCTATTACACCAATGAAAATGTTCTGAATTCTGCACAGTTCATCTCGTGTAACTTCAAAGTCGTTCTAGTCTTTTGAATGTTAATGACGAAATGATCAAATGACTATTCAGATGGTTTTTGTTTATGATATTTGATGATGATCTTCTATTTTTTCATATTTGTAAAATTGAAGTGAAAATTGAAGAACTGCTGAAAAATGCAAATGGATCAGAAGTTGACTTTGTGATTTTTTTCGCCTTTTTTAGGATCGATTAAGCAATGGATAAATCACCAACATGCGGGTTTTGTGGATTTTACCCAAAATGGCTGAAAAATCAAGGGACGACAAAAAATTTTGTCGTGGTTTACAGTCTACTTGGAACGGTTCAAGCCATGTCATTTATTTATATTGTAGTCACATTGACGACTCTGGAAAAACGGTTTAAAATACCGAGTAAAACCACTGGTAAATGTTGGAATTTGTTGAATTGAATAACAGAAGTGTTAAAAATTATATTTATTTAGTTGATAAAAATGAATTCGACGTTATTTTATTAATGTTTTAGTATTTAGATTTTTAATTTATTTAAAAAAGTTTTCGAATAGATATTACTTTATCAAAAATTTATGAAAATATTTTATATTCTTAGAACTTTGATTTTTTGAGCAACTTGTTTTATAAAGCTAAATAAAAATCCATCATTTATTATCGGAAAATTATTTATCACTCCGATCAGTTTGAGCCAATACCACAAATTAATGCAAAGTTACTATTGAACCGTTAATAATTGAAATTACTCATAATTTTCTTTACTTTCATATTTTTTCTATTTAACAAAAGTCATAACTTATTTATAATTTTTGACTTCTTAATTAAAGTCGAATAAAGTGACTTTTTTACTTTTGATTCACCTGGTCGAAGTTTTGAATAATTACACAGCTCCACAAAAAAAATCGAACCAAAATTGCCTGAGAGCACATCATGTGTTCTGTACGTTTTTTGGGTCGCTGAATCCGAATTTAAAGTCCGTTTGGCTCCATCACGTCTGGGTTTTTCATAACCTCAAAAAACTTGCTTTTTTGAAGT
>JAPYZL010133805.1:0-15559 GCA_030522825.1 Platygaster orseoliae
TTTTGCAAAAAGTGGTAAAGGACTTTTCGACTCGAAATTGAAAAAGGAATTCAGGATTTTTTTTTTATCGCGGACTTTGGGACACCCTGTATATATATTGCGTTTTGTAATATACTTTTTTGTACTTTTTGCAATATCATATTGTAATGTCTACTAACCCAGAATTCAGAAAATGCTATACAGTTTTGCCAATGTTCACATCACTATAATTCTTTTTGCTACATTTGTGTTAATTTTTACTATATCATATTGTGTTATTATACAATATTGGAAAAAGTCGAAGATATATTGTAGATTCTACAGTATGATATGCAGTTAATTTTTTGAGGGCGGCAAATTTTGAAAATCAAAACATTAGTGACAAATCTCTAAAAAAATTCATTGGCTATTATTTTTATGGAGAGTGAAGGATGAAATAAAAACGAAAGTTGAAGCATTTTATAACAGGGTTTTATGATTTAATATATATGCAAATTTTGTAATTTAATATATTAATTGCTTATTAATACATCATCATTGACTTGGATTATTTATAAATATTTATGTATATATAGCTATTAATTAAAACACTTTGTACATTTGATGCTATAAAATAGAAAGTTTTGTTCATCTTAAGTATTTAATTGAATTTTTCAATAAACAGTTCTTTAGTTAGTATAACTTTTTACTCCAGATGTAATTTTTTTTCGTTTTTTAGTTAAAGCTTAATTATAACCGCAAAAAATTCTTAACTTGAAATTCATACAGTAAAGAATAATGAAAAATTCATATACTGAAAATATACGTAGATATATAGTTTTCTCGAAAACCTATAAAAAAATTTATAATTTAACTAACTTGTTGATAAAATAAAGAATGAAAAAAACTCATGCAATGTCGAAATGTTTCAGTTGAAAATTTTTTGATTTTTGAATTTAAAAACATAGAATATATGTTGAATATTTCACAACATATTAATTTTTTTCACACGATTTAATAACTCGGCCAAAAAATGTGCGATCGTTACAACTTTTTTTTTATTTTGTAGGTAAAGATTTACTTTAACAAGAAAAAAAAAATTTTTTCTTGTTATTGTTATTGATTGATTTTCTAAAAAATCAATTAAATAAAAACATAAAAAAGCACAAACATTACCGTCATATTGGCACTTGCACAAAAATCCCAGTTGATGTCAAACATCGAATTTTGGCCAACAGAGAATAATACTAAGATCGAAATAAAATTTTTATGCAACATTTTCTTCGAATTCAAGAATTTCAGCAAAAACGGTTTCATCGTCAAATTTTTTGTTTCAATTCGTCATCAAGTATTTATTTTCCAAAAAAGAAAACTTTTGGAGCTCAACGAATCTCGAAACGTTTTTCAATATCGTGAAACAAAATAAAAAATTTTTTGGCTCCTGAGTTTTTTTAGCGCTTTTGTGTTTTTTTATGCAACATTTCTGATTTATTGACTTGAAACAATTAAAAAAAAATTTTTTTAATTCCGTTCAACTACTTAAAATCTAAGAAACTTTGAATTCTAAGGCATTAATTTTATCAATTTTGAAAAATACTATAAATGATTACGAAAATATAAGAATACTTACCTCAGATTTCCATTAAAATCTGCAAAACTATGAATTATTCTATATATTCAAATTCTTAAAATATTGATTAAAATTCATACAAATACGAGGTAGTCCTTAAAAAATTCTATATACATATATGTATATTGAAAAAATAAATACTGATATACATGCGGTAAAAAATAATAGAAAATTCATATAATACAGAAAATGTACGTACACACATTATGGTTATCTTGAAAATATATAGAAATATTATAACTTTACCTGTTGATAAAATGAAGAATGAGAAAACTGATACAATGTCGAAATGTTCGAGTTGAATATTTTTTGATTTTTTAATCTAAAGGCATTGAATATATATATATGTTAAATATTAATTTTTTTTTAAGTAATTTATTAACTTGGCCAAAAAATGTGTGATCGTTAAAACTTTTTTTAAATTTCGTTAGGTAAAGATTTGCTTTAACAATAGAAAATTCTATTCTAATTCTTGCGTAAGACGAACCCGCTAATTTTCAAGGTGCATAAACTTTCAAGAAGGAAGTTAAATGAACAACATTTGGTATAGATTTAAACATAAATACATAACAATACAAGAATCGTTATGGAATACTACAAAATTCTATAAAATGTTATGAAGCCTGGAAAATTCAAAGAATTTCGCACAAAGATCCAAGTTGTCAAACAACGAATTTTGGCCAATAGAGATTTATACTGAGATTGAAATAAAATTTTTATGTTACATTTTCTTCGAATTCAAGAATTTCAGAGAAAACGGTTTTATTATCAAATTTTTCGTTTAGATTCGTCATCAAGTAGTATTTATTTTCCAAAAAAGTAAAATTTTGGAGCTCAACGAATCTCAAAAGGTTTTTTAATATCCTGAAACAAAATGAAAAATTTCTTGGCTCAACAGTTTTTTAAGCGCTTTTACGTTTTTTTCTGAAACATTTCTTATTTACTAATTTAAAATAATTTTCAAAACAAATATTTTTAAAAAACCGTTCAACTACATGAAGTCTAAGAAACCTTAAATTCTGAAGCATTTCTTTCATCAACTTTAAAAAGTACTGTAAAGGATTACGATATTGTATGAATACTTACCTCAAATTTCCATTAAAGTCTGCAAATCTTTGAAATATTCTAAATGCCGATTTCTGAAATGTTGATGAAAATTTATACAAATACAAAATAATCCTTAAAAACGTGGTTAATTAATTCAAAGAATTTCAAAAAATGTTTATCAAATTTCAACTCACTTTCAGATTTAAAAAATATAAGAAACAAAACGAAATAAATGATTAAATCTAAAATTGATGTACGATACAAACTTCTTTGGAAATTCAATGCTGACAAATGGCTTATCGACATAGGTACAATATGTATATACATAAAGTAAGACAAATAAAATGCGGGAATCAGGAGGAGTGAAGGGTTAAAAAATATCTTTTATTAACATACAAAATATGTAACAATATAAAAATATGTAAATTTCGAATCTTAAAAAAATCTAGAAATTACACAATTTTTTAAATCTAGAAATCTCAACTGTTTCGAAAAATTCAAAATTTTCTCAGTTCTGGAAGATACACTGAGAAAATAATAATAATTATTATTCCTAAATTTTGTCAATTGCGAAATATTTCGAAGCTATAAAAATGTGGAAAAATAAAATTAAATTAAATTAAAACTAGAAATTAAAAAATTTATAAAATCTATAGGAATCTAATATAGTTCGAATAATTCAAAATTTTCTCGGTTCCAAAAGATACACTGAGAAAAAAACCTAGTAATTCCCCAGCAAAGTCGCCGTCACACAAGTGTCATATAAGGTTCATATAACAGTATGAATTTTGTATGAACCTTGTATAAAAGTTGATATAGCTCGTATTTTTATCGAATGTGATTGCAAAAAATAGCCAAAGTTATTAAAGTTTTTTATAATATAATTATATTTGACAAAATATAATATACATAATAACATGATAATAATATAAGTATTATTATATAAATAATATATTAAAATACTATTTTATGTCATTATATTAATATAGTATGAAACTTAAGTTTCATACTATTATATGACAGCGACTTTGCTAGGGTAATTTATAATTTCTCGGTTTCAATTTGAATATTGAGTTCCACACAAGTCCATTTACTTGATATATACTTTTAAATAAATATTCAAAATCTATAAACTTGTAACTTTTCAACTATTTTTTTATAAAAAACATTTAACATCTATTCATATTACGTGTATACATCGCATATAATTTTAATTTTTCGTCCAATATTATGAATGAACAAAACTCTGATTCAAATTGTCGCAATTAAGAACTGATTGAAAAGTGGCCATCTAAAAAAAACGTTAATTACGGAAATAATTGTAAGAAACAATCATTTCACGATTTCGACAGTTTTCAGCGGTACATTTTCAAAAAGACATCTACTTTGAATTTTAACTGTAGATCTATCTAGATTTCGAAGCAGTTTTTCATTTTCATTTTCTAAATAGAGATTAAGTTAGGTTTCTAACGAGAAATCCGTTAAGATTTGCAAGTTAAATTTTATTTCACTCTTTCAGCTATAAATCTTCAGAAAATCGCTAATATTTAAAATTCTTATAAAAAATATACGAAATTTATAACTTTGTAGCATTTCGATTTATTTTTCGGAAATAGCATATTACAGTATGAGTTCAGTAATAGCGTTTTCGTACCTTGAAACGGTACGATTATGACACTATAACTGTACTAGTACCGTAAAAACTTTTAACATCAATTTATATTACATATATCGCATATAATTTAAATTTTCTGTCGAGCATTATTAATCAACGAAATTTTAATTCAAAGTGTCAGAATAAAAAACTTATGGGATTATGGAAATAATTGTGGGAAACAATCTTTTCACTATTTCGGCTATATATGAAATAGGAGCTGCACAAAGCGGTAGAGTCTGCACCAAGCGGCTGACTCCGCACTGAAGCGGCAATCCCCTCTGCACGTAACATCCGAATTACTAACTGTAACTTTCGTTACAGTAACGCCGAATGATTCAAGTTACGATATAGCTACCGCCCGCAAAGCCCTCCGGACGGCTTTTTGAGCGTTAATGTGCAGTCTCCAAAAAAAAGACTAATAAATATATGCCCGTATCGTGAAACTGATTGTTTTGGCCTGCTGCCGAGTCTGCTATTTTGTCAGTAGAGAACCCTAGATTGATTACATCACCTTTACTCCACAATTCGGATAGTCGGATTTTTATAACAATGGAGAATGCTCCAAACTTTCAAGATAACGGTCTCAGCCTTAATCATAATACGACACGTAAGAAAGTTAGAAAAAATGCAATTGCGTTATGAACTTGAAGCTCCATTTCATTCTGAATATACAACAATCGATAGATAAAAACCAAGGGGCTTTTTTATCTTGAAAATAAAATTCTAAAAGATTAAGTAACATTCGACAGAAAATTATGCGTATAGTTTTTTCATCGAGTCTGCAAGAATTGGACTTCAAAATTGTATTGAACGGCATGTCATTTTAATTCAAGTTATTTTGAGATTTCAGTTTTAAAATGAAATTAAATTTCGTACAAATGAAATTCCGGAACATTTTTTAACTAATAACTGAAATGGACTGCGAAATTTGATTTTATAATTTATAAAAACACGTCAAATTATAAAAAAATATAGCTAGAATTGAGAAATTAAAATTTAATCGTTTAGCAAACCTCGGTTTTCCCATTGAAAACCACCAAATAAAAATAGAACTTTAACAATTTTATATACCTGCAGATGATCATTTTTGAGCAGGTTTAATAGACTAGAACAATCGGAATTTTTTTTGACAAATATGAAAAATGTTAAATGTTAAATGTTTTTAAATTCTTTAAATAAAAAATCAAAATTTTCACCGAGGCAGTAGGTTGGTAGTGATGATCCGCGAGTCCTTGCAGCTCTGGAAGTGGCGATTCGGGGGAGTAGGAGCCTGGGGCAGCATCTCCTCGTCAGGTTTCAACTATATCGATGCTTTATAGGCTGATAGCGCGGCGGGTACCTTTCTGTTGGATGCTAATTTGTTGGAATAAAGAATTCTAGGGATTTTATGGGAAAATCTAGGGATTTCTGGGGAATTTGTGATTTAACCCTAGAAATTCCCTAAATTTCCCCATAAATTCCCTAGAATTCTCTATTCCAATAAATTAGCAGTCCAACAGAAAGGTACCCCCCGCCGATAGCGCAGCGAAAAACGTAGTTAGCAATCGACGGGGTGCAACGGGGGGTCGCAGCGGTTCGGCAACTCTGAAAATATCTGGATAGCAAAAGTTGAAAAAAGAAAACCCTTGTAATTTTGATTTTCAAATATACTTGATTTTGAAATGTTGGCTATCACGAATATTTGGTTTCCACCCATATTCAAAAGCTTTCCACAATAATTGGCATTTGAGAAAAAAATTTGGTGTAGCCACCTCGTGAGTATGAGCGTAACAATCGACTATGCCTGCGCGCTAGACGTGGCGCACGAGAATTGTGAAATTTGTGCATGATAATCTATTTCTCATGAAAAAGTGATTTTATATGAAAAATATGAAACTTTGAAACAATTATGGTTTTGTACAAAATAGTCAAATTTCTTATAAAAATTTCTCAGCTTAAAAGAAATGAATGGGACACAAATATTTTATTATAAAAAATTTGAAATTTTTCATAAATGTGTCACTAGTTTTTTTAAGAAAAAATTTACTTATAAGTTTTTTATTAGGCCATTTTATAAGAAAACTTTGGTAAAACTGAAATTTTCAAAGACTAAATTTGAAAAAAAAAATAAATGAATGTGTGCATTATCTGGTATCGATATTTCACGATCGGAAAATACAAAAGCGTTTTTTTTTTTCAAATAACTCGAATCAAAACATAAAGTTCGGAATTTTCGTCTATTGTCTGATGAAATTTGAGTGAATCATACTGTCGAAAATACATTAATTTATTTTTCTCATATACGATTTTTCTACGATCGTATAATTTTATTCATCTATATGGATTCAGCGAAAAATTGATGAATTTATTCACCAGATATTGTTGATTGCGTCATAAAAATAAAACTTTTGAGTAAGAATCTTTGAAATAAATTCAAAATCGATGTATATTTAAGTTGAAAAATTTATGTTGAACGTCGGATTGATCATACAAATAAATGAAGAAAATTTTATTATTATACCAAGATTGTTGCTTGATGAAATTTCATATAATTATCAATAAATGTCATGACGTGAACACATTTTTCAATATCGCATACCTCCATCGATTTTAAGAATTTTGAAAAATTTTGAAGTACAATCGTTTTGAAACTTGACAAACTCTAGAACGAAATATTACAAAAAAGTATTCAAAATTTTTATGAATGATAATTAGTAAAATAAAAATCAGGAACTTTGCAATAATATTGTAAGACATGCAATAGTGAAACTTACAATGTTCTCGTACTTTGTAGCATACGTATGTCAGAAAATACTTGATTTTTTTTTGTGAAGCTAGCACAAATCTACTTTCAAAAATTAGAACAAAACTTTTAAAAAATTGTAATAATTTGAAAACTTCAGAATCTTTAAAAAATTACAAGAAATCCTCGTAAATAGAATACCTACACTTATACTCATTTTTGCAAGTCTTGAATACATTAAAGTATGTATAAAATTTCCAACTTGACAATTTTCAAGATGTTCATAATTCCAGGAAATTCGAAAATATTTGTGAAATTTCGGAGAATATTTATACATATAGTAAATTAAATTGATCATAATGAAATTTCTAGAATTATACATGATATACTTTTTTATTTTTTGAAAAATCTGACTTACTTGATAAGTATTAATATTACGAAAAATATGTACATTTTAGACGAATCTTTAGAAAATTTAGAAAGTTTTGCAGTGTTTGCATCATGAAAATCCTTCGAATTTTGAAAAATTGAAGAACGTTTAACTGTTGAGGGATTGTTCATAATTTTAGAAAATTTGAATAAATTTTGTAAATTATTGTTTTATTGATTGTATCGATTCATCATATTGACTTTAATTTGGGTCAATAATAAAACTATTTAAAAATCAATTTTTGCGAATCGGTGGATACTTAAAGTTAAACTAAAGAATTCCATATCTCTCTTTGACAAAGGCAAACTCTAACTATGTAAAAATAAAAAATGTGAATTTTAAATGTAAATGTTAATACTCCTTTAGAGTTTATTATATCTTTTATAGTTACAAAATAAAATTTTTCGCTTCATCTAACTAGAATAAGTTTTATCAGAATCCTACAAAATTACTCTCTTATAATTATTAACATCTCAAAATCAGACATCTTTCAAGACCTTCCTTAAATACCTTAAAAATTGCGATAAACACATAAACGCACAAGATTATTCAATTGAAGTGTCACTTTTAATCTCACGAAGAGAATTTTATCAAGGATTTAGATACCGAAATATAATATACTCGAACATGAAAATTATGACGAGCAAGAAGATGAGCAAAGCCGTCCACGTGACGGGAAAAAACTCGTTGGCATTTGCCATTTTCGCGCTCGGCGTTGATTGCGCGCTCCAACAAAGTAATTGAAATACGAAGACATTATATTTTCAAATACAGAACTAACTCGAAAACTTTCCAATGCATGGTTTACCGAATTAAAGGTTGTGACATATGGTTCGAGATAATTGAATAGAACATTACAAAGAAATAGTTGCATTGAAAATTGATTCACAAATTCTTTCCATAACAAGAATTCTATAAAATACAGATCCATCAACTAAAAATAAGTAGATATAATAAAAATTTCCAAAGTTAATAGGATTAAGAAAAACTCAATATTTATTGTTCAATAATTTTAAATCCTGGAAAGTAGAATCTCCCACATAAAGAGCAGAGCTCACTCAGTCAATGATTCAAGTACATTTACCAAGTCATTATGCAAATACGAAGCCTCCATTACTCCATGTACACATGTCTTCCCCATTCTGAAATCGCAAGTGCACAATAAAAAAACCTGCGAGGAAAAGTATAAAAAAAGTGGGTAACTTTCGCTTTTTTTAAATTATCACCGAAATGAAGTCGGATGCTTGTAATTGAGATTCCTGGTAACCCGCGTACGCGATATGTATCTCGGAATAAATTCATCAACGTTAAAGTTGCGAGACGATAGTGACAAATGTAATTTCACGCGAGTTTATGCGCGGGAAAGCGATATTTTATGTGGCAATGAAAATAATGATCCCTCGAGCTAAAAGGCACCGCGAGATTATGCGCTTCGGTACGCCTGCACGATCCCTGATCGCGAACATCCTATTAATTTTATACCTTTTGTCAATCAAGTTTGCCAGGATCGTGAAAAGGGGAGAAAAGGGATTCCCGAAATTTTGAAAATTCAAAAAGCTTCATTTGAATATGAATTACAGTTTCGACGTTCAAAATTAGGAAAATCGTTTTTCCGAGTTTTCTCTGCAAATGGGAGATATTTTTAGAAATCTTTTTGCGCACTTTTTCAGCATAAGGAAATGAATGATGCTTAATTTTTTTTCAAAAGTTGTAAAAAATGTTGTGAACGTAAAAGTAGAATAAATTTTATTTAACGCTGTGTGGAAAAGATTACTTTTCCACACGCTTTAGTGATGCAAAACTTGCGTTTCCACACTACTGAAGAAATATACTTTTTTTTTTTAAAAAAAAGATAAATTTAGGGTCATTAGTTTGTTTATGTTGAGGAATTGTGCAAAATAGGATTTTCAAAAATATTGCTAATTGGCGGAAAAAACTTAGAAATATGATTTTCTTAATGTTATATATTATTTATGAAATACAAGTCTTGTATAATTCGAGAATTTTAATATTATAAGCTATTGAAAATAACTTTTATTAGGAAAAAAGTACAAATTGTGAAAATCGTGAGCAGCACTATACATTTGGAAAATTCAAGATCCATATGTATATTATGCAAACCAACTTAACACAAACTATTTAAAATTTTCCAAATTTTTAAGGAATTTGTACGAATCATTAGGATTTTTCGAAAAATTTTTATTGCTTTGCAAATTTTTAGATCAATTGAAAAATAAGAAAATATAGTCTAAGAAATATAATAAGGAACACAATCAACGGGATCGATGAAAATTTTTTCAAATTCTATAACTTTTACGAATTTTACAAGATTTTTTACAATCTTTGAAATTTTTAATGTTATTAGTTATTTCAAAATTTTTAATATTTGAAACGTCATACAAACTGTAAAAATTTGAAAGTTTACTTTAATCATTAACATTTTTCGTATTTTTGTAATACCAATAGCTTTTTCACATTTTTATTAAATAATGAAAAATCTCCATCATGTAGATTTTAAAGAAATATGATAACAAAAACTATCTTCGAAATTTATGAACTTTATCTGCAATTTTATAAATTTTTCGAATTTGGCACAATCCTATAGAATTTTTCGTATGATTTAAGCTATTGAAAAATTATATTAAAAATTCAACAAATTTTATAATGCATATTTCGGAGAAATATGACGATCAACACAATTTAGAGAATTTATGTGCATTTTATGAAGATTCTAAAATGTTTCATATTTCATTAAATTATTGAATACCTTTGAAATGAAAATTTTTTAAAAGTTTTTCCAAAATTTAAGGCGCTATTCAAACTATTCAATACTAAAAAAAAATTGATGAAACGGTCCAACTCGTTTAGATTTTTCGTGACTTTGCAATACTTTTAAGTAAAGATTTACAGATTCTTATTAAAAAATAAAATAACATTTTCGTGTATATTTCTAAAAAGTAGGTATTATAATGATCAGAATCTACCAAATATATGAACATTTGACTAAAGTTCACGATTTTGTGAATTTATCCAGAAATTTTTCAAATTTAATACAAACTATTAACAAATTCCTAAATTTCACAAATATTCATGTAGCTTATTAAGATTTTTCGTTATTTTTCAATACTCTTTAATGTTGTCAGATTTCTTTACAAAAGTAAGAAAAGAACATTATCATACATATTTTGTAAAAAAAATTAACAACCAATCCCCCCCCCTTTTCCTTAATCTTAAATAAAATCGATGCGAAAAAATCGCGTTCTATATCCTAAATAATATTTTTTCGCGATTATCCTAAAAAATCACGTAATATATATGTGACTTATTTTCATTTCTAATTATTTTATACGTTGATCGACTAATAACATTTAAGGAAAACTTGAGATCTCTAATTTGATATAACGTAGAAAAAAAGTTTATCTTTTGTGGTGAGTTTTTTCCACATTTCCACATTTTAATAACAGTGCTAAAAATTTTACGTAATAAATAATTTCAAATTTTATATCAATGGATATTTTTTTTATTCGAATTGATAATTGGTGTATGTAAAATAACATTTTATGCATAGAAAAATACATGTATTAACTTATCTTAAATATATGCATTTTTTTCTTACTCAGTCATTCACAGATTTCTTTCTCGAAATAAATCCCTACCCAAATAGTCATTACTTTTTTGTGCGATTTTTTAAGTTTTTTCTTACGTTTCCGAACATAAATCTCATTTTTCAAATTCAAGTTAGCAGAAACGTAAATTTTTTTGACTATAAAACAAAATAGTAAAAGTCTAATAAAATTTGTTCGCCTGAACTAAAAATTTATTAAAGCGATCCAAATATTTGGTTAGTCGAATAACGACGTTTATTAGAGCCAACAAAATCGATTTTTTAACGTACACTTTTAAAAAAACGACCTTTTGTAGCCAAATGCCTTGAAGTCGATAAATCTAAATGATGTTCTTCTGCATAAACATTGTTCGCACGGCTGTTATCCACACTTAACAACTATCATCTTTGACCTCTCAACTTGGTCTCGAAATGTCGCAAAAATGGTGTTTATTTTTCCTTTTTTTCGCTGGGATATAAAAATCTCAAGTCAAACACGCCGCGGGAGATAACAAGACGTAACATCGCTCGTCCGCTAATTTATCATTACATCTTGATTATTTAGCTTCGTCTCGGACCTTCCCTCTTTTCTCGAACAATCGCACTATCGATCCTGGATCGTGCAGGTTCCTGGGGAACGCCGATCACTGAAAGCCATTGACGTACAACTGACACTGCCAGCGCGCACCTTAACAGCCATTTATTATCGCTCATTTCTCCCCAATGAAGAAAAGAAATGTCTTTGAAACGAGTGCAACGAATATGCGTGGACAGAGCATTTGAGCTGAAAGCACTTGACACTTTTTCCGCCAAGTGTGAGAGATTTTAAGTACTTTTGGGAGAAGTGTCTTCTGAGTAGAAAATTTAATCCAGTATTTTATGAAACGTGTGTAAACCATGAAAATATAAATATTGATTTAACATTTTCCTGATTCGTCATATTTTTTCAAAATGATTAACAACCTGTACAATTTTCAAAGTTGTATGATTTAATAACATTCTCAAAATTTCGAAGTTCTTCAAATTGTCCATATTTAAAAAAAATTAATTCAATTTATAAAAGTATTTTTATAATTAGGTTGACACTTTTCACGTTTTTCAGGTTATTATGAAAAATAAAAAAAACATGATTATGCATGTTTCGAATACATGTGATAATGAACAAACTATATGACATTTTTTTACTTTTTCCACAATTCCGAAACTATTATATTTTTTAGAAATTTCAAAGGTAATACAAACTTTTCGTAATCTTTATGAATTTAAGCAAAACTTAATAAACTCATTAGGATTTTCTGGAATTCTAAAATGAATCTTAGATTTTTAAGATTTTTTATACTCTCAATATTTTTAATCAATTTAATCATGAGTACAATCTGCACAATATTTGTGAAAATTGTCTTGATTTGTCTCGATATTGATTTTAATTTCAATTTTCTGATATTAATATTGATTGAACATTTTTCTAATTCTTCGAATTCACACTTAGTTTCTCTGAATGATTAACAAGCTTTTTTACTGTTCAATATTGTATACCTGTATACGTTGTCAACTCAACAATCTAAAATCTAAACCTCTGACAATCGTGACCTCTTACATAACAATCCATAATACATGATCCAATTATTATCAGAATAGATAAATTTCTCTCGAGAATCATAATTCCCTGCTCGTGGAAATATGCATTTCAACGAACGGGGACATTTTCCGCGATTTTCCCCATATTAGATGCGCGGCAGATAAATCAATCGACCGAGAGCCGGTCAACGATCTAGCCTGGGTCGGGCCGAAAGGGCAGATTCGTAATTCTCGAGCCGAATGAACTTATGTAATACGAAAATACGGAAAATCTTAATAAATTCAGTAGGTTTTCAGATTTAAATAGCTTCTATGACGTTTCAAAAATCGAAAATTTTGAAATAACAGACAACGTAATAAATTTTGAAGATTGTCAATAATTCTGTTAAATTAGTAAAAATTGTTAAATTCGAAAAAATAACAATCTATTCTGTTGATTGTATTCCTTATAATATTTTTTTGACTTATGCATGACTATATTTTCTTATTTTTCAATCATTTCTAAGAATTTTTTGAAAAATCCTAATAATTTGTAGAATTATTTATATAATAATCTAAAAAGTTCGATAATTTTATGCAGTTAAAAAAATCTTTCAAAATTCAATACATTGTCTTCATCATCGAATTTCTCTGAAAGACTTAATGAGCAATAAAAAATTACGGATAATCCGAAGTAGCTGGACCATTTTTTATAAAATCTGAAAAGTATAAAGTAGTTGAAATTACATTTGATATTTCAAAAATTTAAAAAACTAAAAGAAAATCGAAAATCTGAAAAATTTCCAAATATTTTTAGCAGTTTGAGATATTTGTAGGATTCCAGAAAATGTTTATAAATTTCGTATGTACAAAGGCGTAGGCAGAAAATTTTATCAGAAAGTGTTTTGTAAAAAAATATATTACCTTCAGGATTTTATAATTTCCAATCCGTTGTGTAACGATTTTTTCGAATTCCAGAAGTTTCAAGTAATATAACTGTTAGGGTTCACAGATGCACATTTTTCATTCTTGTAATTTAATTTTTCATCAACATGTTTCGATCATGGAAACAGATTATCATGATTTTCAAATCACTAGGTCTAGGAAATTTTTGTGAATATTTTTTAGCACATTAAGCATTCTTCTATTTCTTTCAGTATGAAGATAGTTCGAACAATTTTATGATTTATTCATGGATTTCTCTACAAAGTTTTCGAATAATGTTCTAGGGTTTAGTAGTATATATAAATTTTTAGTATTTTCATAGATTTTTGAGACAATCTATAAAACACATTGTTTGAGAGTATTTTTTCGACTTCCAGAATTTCTATAAATTTTTATATAGATTTCTAGAATCTGATATATATGTATGTATTTGCAATATTTAATAAATATCTAGTATTCTCAATATTTTCGAGTATTTAATCAAATACGTTAAATTTTTCAGGATAGCTATTATTGTGATACATTATCTTTTAATTATCACTGTTTCCTCCATTCAATATTTATAAATATAATGATACTAAATTAATTATTCATTTTAACGTAATTGGTCATTAATGATGTCAACTATAATTATATTATATGAATTATTATTATGTCATTAATGACACTCGAATTTCGAAAGGGGTTTGAACTTCAAAAAAACCCCTCTTCGCTTACGCCACTGTAATACATATATATACGTTTCGCATTGCAATGCGCGACTAACGATACTCGATTGCAGTTAGCGCAACTGTATACATATACAGTGAACTGTAGCGAATGCGCCCGTGGCATTTACCATTTACCGGAGCCGTGACGTCGCATCATCCTGGCTTCTTCGCGAGTGCAACTTGCAAGTGTGCGTCCTGCACGTATGATATTGCGCAGGGTGTTCCCCAGACAAAAGGTCATCACGACGCGAGCAAGTTTTTCGGGGGGTCGATCTGACAAGGGAACACGTTCGCTCGTTAGAATGACACTGGAACACAACGCTGGCGAAGAATCCCTTTTGGTGCCAGAGCCGACCGAGATTTTAAATTTAGAGTATTATTTTCAGGGATATATAAAATATTTACGTACATATTAAATATTTATCCTTATGCTTCGGGCATATTTGGCAATAAATATTGATTATGATTATAATTCAAAGTTTGGTTTTGAAAAATCAGAAATTGACTTTGGAACAGTCTAGTAAATCATTTTTACACAGAGAAAAATGGTTCGGTTACAAAAAACATTGATTTAGTAAAATATTAACCCATCAAAGTTTTGGATACTACAACCAAAACTTGTGTTATAGCAACTAATGCTCAATTTTTATGACTGATACTTAGGTTGCAATAAACAATTCTTTGGTTATCATACCTAAAATTTTGGTTGTATTATCCAAAACTTTGGGGGGCTCATGTTTTACTAAATGAATGGTTGCTATAACCAAAAATTTCGCTCCGTGTAAATTTCTATTCGGTTATCTCGTTACTTTGTGTAAAATCTTCGAAAAAATCAATGTGTAGAAGATTCGTAGATTAGTTTTCTTTAAATAAAATAAAGAATTATTTATTAAACTTTTGCCTTTTACTTTTCATTAACGTTCACCTTTCTCTTCTGTAAAATGTATTTTAATAGATTGATTAAATCAGTATACCATTTTCAAAAGTCAAAATCTTATCAAAACACATTCATAAAAAAAATATCACGAAACATATTCGAACACAAAAAACAAAACATACAGTACATTCATATTAAGTAGGTATTGTAAACGAAACATTAATGAATCATTAATGAATTCGTAAAAATCAATTTTAATACATTTGCTCACATCAATGAGAAAAAAACATTAATTATTGAAATATTGTATTGTACTTTTTGCTCGGTATACAGGGTGTCCCAAAGTCCGCGATAAAAAAAAATCCTGAATTCCTTTTTCAATTTCGAGTCGAAAAGTCCTTTACCACTTTTTGCAAAACTCA
>JAPYZL010133821.1:0-20173 GCA_030522825.1 Platygaster orseoliae
ATTCGTAATCATTTATTTTATTGTCTGTAAAAAATAAAACGTACGTAATTTACTATACTATATGATTGGGATTCCCGACTCGTTAGAATGAACTAATCGCTCCAATGCTTTATAACTTTTTGATGATTTCGGATTTTTCCAACCTGTTATCAAAACTCTGCTTCCTTATCCTTTCAAAACTATAAATTGCTTTATTTTCGATAAAGCAGGCCAATTGCGAAGTATTTAATTTTTTTCCTTGAAAAAGCTTGAAATGTTGTGAAAGAATTTCCTGTGATTGGGATTCCCGACTCGTTAAAATGAACTACATAATCGCTACAATGCTCTACAACTTTTTGATGATTTCGGAATTTTCCAACGTGTTATCACAACTCTGCTTTATCAACATTTCAAAATTTCGATATGATAGTCAATGAGACATGGCATTCAAATCATAGGTATTTCCATTTTCTTTTCTTTCATACGCCAATGACTATGTTTTTAATATTTTTACATGATTCTAGATTCTTTATATTTTTTCGAATGTAAGTGCAGAAATAATACGATCTCGTCACTTAAAACTCTAATAACTCTTATAACTTACGCTGTTCTTGCAACTTATTTATTATCTCGGCGAGTGTGGGAGAAATTGAAAAAAATATTCGTGTTTTATAACTTCTTAAAACCCAGAAATATCCAAATATTTTATATCGTGTTACTTGTATTTCAAAATATGAATGATAACGTTATCATTTTCACTGTAAAAAGAATTCTTCTGGAATTTTTGGAAACTGATTAGAAAGTTTCTTTCTTTCGTATTACTTTTTTTACTCGAATGATAGTTGTAGAAAATAAGGACATTTTGAAGCAGAACCAAGATCTTAGAAAAGTAAATATGATGTCAAAGATAAAATAGTTTTCGGAATTAAAAAAATTTGGTTTTTCAAATTACATCAGTATGAGTCTGGAAATGTAATTTTTTGCGTCACTCATTTTAAAATGTTCAATCTCAGACTCGTTGAAAATATAAAAATGATAAATTTAGCCTTTAAAAATATAAAATCATAGATCTAAATCTAAATTCTAGAGTATAAAATCAAGGAAGCTTAAGTTCGACGATGATCCTGTCACCTAAAATTATCAATCTTATAACATAGGATGCCGATTTCTAAACAAAGAAGTTCTTAAGCTGTAAAATCTGAAACATATTTCTCGAATCTTTAAATTTGAGAAACAAGAATTTGAAAAGAAGGAGATAATACTCCAGAATCTCACTTAACAGAAATTTGAATGTAAATATAAAAAATTTTATCGAATGAACATTATAGGACTGATAATTTTAGACTTAAAAATTGCAGAATAAAATATCACATAATCTTTAATTTTAGAATAAAAAATTTGGAAATCCTAAACTCCAAAGTAAAAGAATCAAGTATCGAAATGCAAAATTTCTTCTTTTACAATAGAGGATTCAAGGGATTCAATTCTCAAATCACTTATTCTCTAAAATTCACAATTTATAAACTGTTATTTACCTCGTGCAGAAAATTTTAGGACTTTGAGTTATACGATATCTTATACAAAATATTACATACTACTTCTTCGTCTCAAATAAGTAATTTATTCACTTTAAATTTGAATCAATTCGAACAAAATACAAGTAAGAATCTTGAAGTAAAGAAATGCAGTGTATGCAATTCCAAAAACCGATAATTTTAAAAACTTCCAGAAATATGTCGCGTACAATTAAAAATTAAATAACTCCTAATTCAATTCAACTGAATTCTACACTGAAAAATCAACTTAGTTTTCTCAAACAAACGTTTGTCGTTAATTAATCAACCAAATATTTACTCCAGTTAACTGAATTTAGATTTCAGACATCAAATCTAGAGTATCTGATGACTTACATTTTTTTTTCTGAATTCAAAATTTATTAAAGTAAATCAACTATTTGTTAAGTCAAATTACGACCAAACGTTTGATTTAGATTTGAGCCAACCAAATCGGTTTTTCAGTGAAAAATTCCAACCTCTAAAATATATTTATTTTAAGAACATTAAACACTATGTGTTATCCTCTTGATTCTCAAAAACGCCATCTCTGATACACTGTAATGAACGACATTGCTTATTACACCTCATAATTTGTAATTTTTATAAAATGTTGAGAAATTCCAAATTTGTTTTATAGAAAATCTGGAATGTGAATAAACTCAATGCAATTTACTATACTTTTCGCAACACGATATCGATATTTTTCAATTAATGTTTCTGATGGGTATTACGCTGTAAAAGTGTCAAAGAAAATTCGTTAGGGCAATAATTCAAAATACGATAATGATGTTATCTCTATACATACTAACATTAAGTGATCCAAAAGCACAACTATTTTCCTCTGACTGTTTCTAATTAACAGTCATTCGGAATTTAACATTTTTTCAACTTAAAATGAAAAAAAAAAAATTAATGCGTATTAATAGGTTAAAAATACGAAAATTCAAGTTTGAAAATAATGATTCTTCGGGAAAAGCGAGCAGGTAAGTGACTAGAATTGCTCGAACCCAGACTAACAAAAAATGAAATCCCACGTGTGATCCTGTAATCACTTTGATATAAAAAACATGTATGAAAAATTGTTATGGGTAACGATATCACTTTCATCACTGTAATAGATATTTGCCCTTAGTGAGCGAATGCGAAAGATTTGGTTATTTTCATTGTAACATATCGAGGCAGGAGCTCTCACTTCTAAATTTTACGTTGAAAATCCTTTTTCAGGTATATGAATATTTTTATGTAAACTTTCAGTTAACTGCCACTGACAAAGTTTTATAATTCCTGAAGTCATTTACATTTCATTTGTATCTATACAATGTATGGAATCCATGAAGAAATAAAAATTGTGTTGAAATTAGATAGAAAAAGAAAAAAAAACAATAATTGATCAAGCTGAATTTGTATTTTATTTAGGAATGTATGATGGGAGATAAGTCATTCTAAACAATTTTTGCAAAAATTATTTTTCCTAAATAAGTATCAGTTTTGAAAAATATTTTCTAAAAATAACCCGGCTGAAAATGCAACATGGGCGCCAAAAAGGCCCTGTCTAGGCTTTCCCCAATTGTAGGCAGGTCCTGGCGGGGAACGCCTGTTCAGGCCCTAGCCTGGATGTTAACACGCGAAATGGCTGGGCCCTTTTTAGGAACGCCTCTCTAGGGCCTGTTAAGGAACGCCTGTCTAGGGCCTGTGAAATGTTAATTGATTCTCTACAAACAATTATTATCAAAATAATTTTGATAAAAAAAATTTTTTATTGTATAAATAATACATATTATGTATGTAGAATAATCTACGTCACTCAAAAATGCGAACCTATTACCGTGCTATTATCAAAATAATTTTGATAAAAAAAAATTTTTTATTGTATAAATAATACATATTATGTATGTAGAATAATCTACGTCACTCAAAAATGTGAACCTATTACCGTGCATATTGTTCTAACCAGGAGTTGAACCTACAGCCTCTGTATTACTAACCTATCTACCTAACCATTACTCTACTGAACGCGTATGTCTGTAATGAAAATGAAAAGGTCAATTTTATTATGCATGATTTTTTTTTTTTTTTTTTTTTTTTTTTTTTTTTTTTTTTTTTTTTTTTTTTTTTTTTTTAATATTTTTTTTTTTTTTTTTTTGTTTGGTTTTTATTCTTTTTTGTGGATGGGTTTTGAGATTCTCAGTCAAATTAAATATGAATATTCCGTTATTCAGGAGCTTTGAACGCGGAATATTCCTTAATTTTTTAGAAAAATTATGTTTCTACGAAATTGATGTGCTTTTCCCTGTTGTTTGGTTCGCTGAGCAACAAATTTCCATTACTTTGTAAATTTAAGTTTTATAACAATGCGTTCAAACACATTAATGGAAAATTTGGTTCTATGAAAAATACATGCTTTTTATAGTTTTTTGAGTTGCTGGAGAAGTAGTTGACATTGATTTTGTAAAATTTATTTATTTGAACAATTTATTTTAACAAAATATGTGGCGTTGACTGAGAAAACCTACCTAACAGCACATTCCTTTAGGCTTACTTTCTAATCCTCTTAGACCTAATGATGCGCCTAATGGAATATGCTGTTAGGTAGGCTTTCTCAGTCCACGTCACATATGGCGAAAATTTGTTTTTGCAACATTTATGTCGTTTTCATAGTTTTTTGGGTTGCCGAGTGAGAATTTAATATCGTTTTTGTAAAATTCGTTTATTTGAACAATTTATTTAAACAAATTATTGCAAAGTTTTTCTGTTACAATATGTATATGTGACAAGATCTGACAAAAACTTAGACGAAGGCACAGAAAATCTGTGTCGTTACGTAGAACTACGTCAACAAGTGACAAGTTTTATCTCAAAAAATACATCTACCAATTGAATTTAATTAAATTGAATTAACTTAAATCGGGCCTTGTAATCTATGGCACAATTAATAATTCCCAAATTCACAAGGCCCAAATTATTTTTGAGCCTGATAAATTAAGGATCTGAAATTTGGGACTCACTGTTGGGGCCTAATCCAGAAGGCCCAAAAATAATTTGGGCCTTATGTATTTGGGCCTGATACATTGGGAACCTGAAATTTGGGTCTCACTACTTGGGGCCCAGTCCATGAGATCCAAAATATTTTGGGCCTTATCGATTAACCTAATCGTTGCCGTTGCCGTTACATATTACTAAATGTACCCCCCCCCCTATAGCAGCCTTTTCGTTGTCGTTGCCGTTGCATGTTACTAAATTTACCCCCCTATAGCAACCTTCTTAAAAGTGCGGCGAAAGACGTAGTTCTACGTCAAAAGGTACCTAGGCGTGCTAATTGTTTGGGCACATTATCTGTCTCAAGGGCATTAGAAAGTGAGCCTAAACGATTAGCACGCCTAGGTACCTTTTCTCAGATCGCGTCACATATCCTTTTAATGACTTTTTAAGTTGCCGAGTAAGGATTTGACATTATTTTTGTAATGCTTGTTTATTTCAAATATTTATTTAAACAAATTATTGCAAAATTTTACTTCTACAATACATATATCCTTTTCATGACTTTTTAGGTTGCCGAGTAAAGGTTTGACATTGTTTCTGCAAAATTTGTTTATTTAAACAATTTCTTTAAACAAATTATTGCAAAATTATTGCAAAAAAATCAATTTCACTCCGCAGCAACGGGAAAAAGAAAATAAGGGATATTCCACGTCCAAGACTCATGAATAACGGCATATTCATTATTCATACTTTCCATGTGAATGGGAATATTCCAGTATTTATTCCACTACTCCCGGAGTATCACTCCCACCCAACCCTGATTAAAATAATGTGTTTAAATGCATTGTCATAACAAATTTAATTTAAAAACTAATAGGAATATATTGTTCAGCAAACTAAACAACCGGGAAAAGTACATTAGTCTCGTAAAAACAAAATTTTCCAAAAAATTATCCAAGTCAAAATTATCCCAGCAGGCAAAATTATTACAGCACTACAGTAGCAGAATAGCAGTGACGCTGCAGTACACTAGCACTTACGAAATTTCCGATCTATATATAAGCCGATACAAATGTAGAGAAGTGCAGTAAACGCAGCACAGATACTGCAGCATTACACTACGAATACTATTGGAGCACTGCAGTAGTACTACTGCAGCATAGTAAAAGCTGCAGCGCTTGACAAGAATGCTTTCATTCCGCTGCTGAAGCACTGCAGTAGCACGGGGACTGCAGCCTGCAGCACTCACTTGGAAGCAGTGTTCATAACTCGATAGTGCCAGGGTGCCGATATCACCAGATATCACAATATCACAAATTTTTTTTTTTTTCGGAATTTTGGAAATTCTTGCAATAATCGAAATATAATTTCAGAAATATATTATAAAGTTATTGTTTTTATCTAATTTCTATAATTAGATTTTGAAATTATCACAAGAATTTTCAAAATTCCGTTAAAAAAAATTTGTAATGTTGTGATCTGGCACTAAGGCACTACCGAGTTATGAAGACTGCTTGGAAGCCCCATTTCAGGAGAATTCGATGGAGGCCCTCTAATGGAAGCCCTGTTTTGAGGGAGTCCGGAAGAGGCCCTAACAGGGACGCTCTATTTTGGGGCGATCCACTACTGACCCTAGCATGGAAGTCCTATTTCAGGGAAATTCAATAAAGGCCCTATAATAGAAGCCCTGTTTTGAGGGAGTCCAGAAGAGGCCCTAGTAGGGAAGCCCCGTTTTGGAGCGATCCACTATCGACCCTAACATGGAAGCCTCTTTTCAGGAAAATCTAATGAAGGCCCTCTCGTGGAAGCCGTGTTTTGAGGAAATCCAGAAAAGGCCCAAGCAGGGAAGCCCCGTTTTGGAGTGATCCACTACTGGCCCCGGTAGAAAAATCCCCATTTGAGGAAATCTAGTTCTGTCCCTAGTATGGAAATCTATATTTGGGGAAATCCCGACTAGGGCCTAGCCAGACATCCTCAACATTTTTCGGGAAGACTCTTCGAGTAGAAATTTTTTTCGTAACGAATGATATCGGTAATTTTCTTACAGTTTTTATCTATGAAAAATTTGTATCGTGTTTCTGCTAGAAAGCGATCTCGAATTCATTTATCAAGCGGTTTTGTATGAAATATTTTTGTCGTGTCATTATTTATGTTATTATCAATGTAAGAAAATTTTAATAATACATAGAAAAGGATTTAAAGAAATATTCAACTACTTTTAAAAAATCATTCAAATATAATAATAGGTATTTATTTTATTTTTAATATATTGTATATAATATTTTGTATATCATATTCCGTAAACTATCTTATAAGTATAATAATATAATGATCACATCAAAATTATCATTTGTAAAATTATACATAATATGTTGAATATTTCGTCTATTTTGAATACTGATTTTTCTAGCTAAAAATAAAAAAAAATCCAAAGGAAGTAAAATTGTTGAACAAATAATCCAAGAAATTCGTCCATCGATGTTGTAGAAAATACTCAATGGAAATGCTTGAATGAAACTCGTTTTCACTGAATTTATTCAATTGCCGCAACAGATAAAACAAAAATGTGGTAGAAAAGCACGGAAAGTTATACGGTCGATAGCACTCATATCTCGGGAACGATTACAAATGTGTTGAGCTTTCAACAGGTTAATGTTTCCTGCTTTTCCGTCTCGCGCATTTTTCTCGTTTTTAAGCTCATTTTCTGCTAAACGTAAAACATAAGTTTACCCTTGGGTAAAAGTGAAATATTTTACTCTCCACTTTCGGAACTCGCGCGCTCCATGAAACTTTAATTTCGGTTGGAAACTCCCGGTTATATCGTTTTCCGACTCTTTCGGGCACGTAATAAATTTAATTATATATTTTCGAAACACGTAAAACCTATTAAAGAGTTTTAGAATCCCATTTTTTTCTTAACTTAAACGGTAATGGCAACTACTACAATTCGTTTTTTTGTAATAAGTTTTATGAGCATTTTCTACAAATTCACAAAGAAGAAAGAAAAGTTTGGTTGTAAAAAAAATTGTTGTTAACAGATCAAAGACTTTGGTTTGTGTCCCTACTTTACTTGAAAACTTTTTATTTAAGTAAATGTATTATGAAAATTTACATACATGTGAATAAACACTATTTTTTCAAATGATACTAATGATCGAAAACCGAAAATAGAGATTCAAAATACTGAAATAAAACATACGAAATGTGTCGACTAATGAAAAAAATAGTTTACTGAGAAACTCGAACGATAAATTGAATTGTACAGGTTTACGATGAAAGTAAAAAGTTTCCACATCTTCAAAAAGCACTTATTATCTTTTGAACTTGGAAGAAAATAGAAAGGAAACCAGAGAAATAACTCGAAAATTCGTTGGAAAACAGGATACTTCTTTTTTCTCTTGGATATCATTGACAAATCCGTTGCTTCGCGGAGTGTGATAAGAGCAATCACATCCGTTGCTGAAACTTTTTGTTCCAACTTGCGCGGTCATATTTCTCTGGTGACTTTTTTTTGTCTCTACATAAGAAACAATCTACTCACCAACTTCACAGTCTCTGATAAAGTATTTTTCCACGATTCTGAATCATTTGTGCGATTTTGGAACTTGATGAAATGAGAAAAATTTGGTGTAATAAGATAGTAAAAGGGGTTTTATACTCGTAATTTTCATTTTTGGAAATAACTGCGAAGTTTTTTCAACATGCAAGAATATCATTGAAAAGTTTAGAAAAGTACTATAAAAAATTCCATAGGTGTTTCTGATATTCAAGAATCCAAACAAAAATCCAGATCCAGATTTTGGAAAAACGTTTCAGAATTCCTTGGTTGTTGGAATATTTAAATAATTTTTTTTAAGCTTCGTTGATGTTTTCCAGGAATATTTTTTACCATGATAATGATTTAATAAAATCTTTGAAAGCTTACTTAATTTCACAAAAACAAAATAAAATTTCACGTCGATAATTATAGTTCTTTGTTTCAATTTTCATGTAGTTACTTATAATGATTTGAAAAAAATACCTAAATTAAAAAAGATTATAAAGCTTATGAAAAGTTGTTAAATTAAATTTTAAAAAACATTTTGTGTATATGGTGTAGATTATTTTTATACTAAGGTAACTGAAACTGTTTATTATAACTTTTACACACTATTTTTGTACAATAGACCCAAATCTGTATAATAATTGTTATGAAGTGAAGCTGACTTTAACTTTTGTTTTTAAAAATTACTATAACGCATTTGTGTATTTTAAATACTTTTTAAATGTTATTCGAAAGTTACACAAATGTTGATCGAAAATCAAGTAATTTATTTTAAAATAAATTTCCAGTATTCTTAAAAATTTTCTAACGTAATTAACGATATTTTATAAATGAACCTTTTCGTAAGTCCGAGAAATTCATTGAAAAACGTTTTTAAAAATTCATCCCTTACACAATTTTTACGAAAATATGAAAACATCGCTTAATTCTCCCGTTGATAAAAATGAACCGTAAAAAGGAAAATTTTAAGATCCATTATCTTAAAAAAAACTATATTTTCAGTTTTCATTATTTATTTTTATTACATTATTAAATTTGTACTATAAATATTGGAAAAATAACCATACTCTAAGAAAATCCGAACTATTTATTTCAATTATCCATATATTATAGTACACTTAGCTATGAATATATTTATTCTTATCATACAGTATAGTAAAACGTCAAATGTCGCTATTCAAATTGGATACATAGTAAAAAAAACTAAACATATGGCATTTTCTACTTAAGTCAATAACAGTTCTGAATGAAAAAGATATGGGAAATTACCTTACATGATTGTGATTTCTATATTTTTTATAAGTATTACTATACATATATGGGTTTCACTAAAACGTACAGCTTTACCTACTATACTATAATATACCAATGACTACAATACGAATATTTTGAATAATATAGTTATGTATTTAGTAAAACTTACTAAGTATATTTCATCTCGATCTCCATTACTATATTTTTTATTAAAATATACTACATTTTTCCGTCAGTATACGAAAATTTAATATATATCTAAAATCGACGTAAATCTGATTTACCCTGACATTTTTAAAAAATCCAGAAGTCTATTGAAATTAGGATTCTAAAAATCCCTAAAGCAACTTACAAATAAACTAAAAATCTATAAAAATACCAGAAGCTGCAAATCTTTATTGGATAACGCTCCATTTTTATTCTTCATATTTTTCACATTTTTTCAATCCTTTGAAGCTAAAACAAAAAAGGAAAAACTCACTTTTTTTTGTTTTCAAGCTTTTGGCCTTTTATTGGGCTCTCATGAGGAAAAAAGAGTTTTTCATTTGTTTTTTTGGCTCCAAAGGAACGAGAAACTCATTGAGAAAAGGAACCCAGTAATTTGTACTATAAATATTGGAAAATTTACTATATTTTGGGAAAAAGTACAATATTATTTTAATTTTGCATGTATTATAGTTCATTCAGCCATTAATATATTTATTTTCACCAAACAGTATAGTAAAACTTCAAAACTAAAGACATTGTATTTTCTACTTTTGTAAATAACATCTCTCATTTAACAACATATGGGAAATTACCTTACATGATCGGAATTTCTACTTTTTTTCATAAGTATTCCTATACATATACGAGTTTAACAAGAACGTACAGCTTTAAATACTATACTATATGCCAATGACTACAATACGAATATTTTGAATAATACACTACTGTATACAGTATAGTTTACTACATTTCATCTCAATTCCCCATTACTATATTTTCTAGCAAAAAGAACTACATTTTTCTCTCAGTGTACGTACGAGATCTAGAAAAAAAATCCGAAAACCTGACCCGAAGGAAATCCACCCCACGAAAATAAAATCGAAGGGTCGCGGGAAAAAAAAGGGTGGACGCGAAGAACCGAGGGTTGTAGGGAAAGGGGCAGGCGGGGGAAGGGGAATAGCCTGGTATCCTGGGGTAATAGCGCGTTGGTTCGCTGGCAAAGTCCTTCCTCGCGACGCCTAACTAACCCCACGGGGTGGTGTTGCGGGGTGAGGGGGTGGCGGAAACGAGAGAGCTTTCGCGGGAAGCTCGAGGGTGGACGCGGGGTTTTGGGGGAGGAGGGAGAAGGGATTGGGGGAGAGGGTGGGTGAAGAAGGAAAGGGCGAGGGCGGAAGGGGAAGAGGTGGAGGAGGGCGCTATCCGAGCCTGGCTTAGCCAGTCGAAGGGGCATTCCATGTCAAATGTTATCTTGCCTGAAATGTACGGAAAAAAAACAGAAACAAAAAAACATAACATCACTACGGGATTTTCAACGTTTCGAAAATTTTCGAGAAAAACATACGGTTGTGAAAATATAATGGTAATTGTTATTGCGAGAACTTTAGTTGTCTTAAACGAAATTTTTTAACATTTAAACTGATTTTTCCCTTTATGCATATTTTTAAACACGTTCGTAGTTCTAGAAACTTTTAAAAAGGTGCATTTCCATATTTTGCTACAATTGATCTTATTTTTCGTACTTCTCTACCATTTTTAAACAAATTGTTGGCCTTTTTCTTATCTACCATCACCTTTTACATGTAGGTATGTTTCAAGGTATCATTATTTATCTCGTATCAAATTGACGTTTATGAACAAATTTTCTGATTTTCTGTATTCCACTATTTGCGCTACCGATTTTTCGTTGTATCGTCTAATTTTTTATCTGTTATCTTTTAATGTTTTCTATACATTTTCGTATCTTTTTATAGTTTCCAAAAGTTCCAATTATTTAATGTAATTTGTTATAGTTTCCTAAATGTACTTGATCCAAATTATAATCAGTTGTTATACGTATTGTATTGTCAACAATTTACTTTTTGTTTTTAGAAATACGATTCGAGTTGCCTTCTTGAAGAATTACTTTTTTTCGTTGGCGAAAATTTTTTGCACAAAAAAGTATTACATAGTAGATTTAGAAAAAAATATAGTGATAATTCTAATACTGTATTATACTGTGAAATTAGTGTTAGGTATCGTACTTTTTTGTTAGATGATCATTTTAATTTATATCACACTAGGTATATAGTAATTATTGTTTAATGATATTGTACATAGTTGTGGATAAATTTTGTTGCAAAAACTCCCGTTCATATTGCATTTTCTACTATACTTTTTTTGTAGGTAGTTTGTGCAATGTCATATTGTAATTTTTACCAATCTGGTTTTCAAAAAATGCCATACGGTTTCGCCATTATTCAGATCTTTATAGTTCCTTTTGCTGGATTTTTATCTATTTTTTACTATATCATATTATTATATGATACAATATTAGAAATATTTGGAAATATAAAGTAGATTTCACAATATCATATGAAGTTTTGCGATACGTATACTTATCAGTACAATAATTTCTCCTATAGTAAATGAAATATTATAACATACTGACTAAAAAACATAAATTGTAAAAGGTAAAGTATTCCAATTTATTGTTTAACTATTTGCACAGATGAAAAATTCTGCGTATTAGTATAGTAAAAATTATAATTTATAGAGTACAATCTGCAATATGAAGATTTTACATTTTCTGAAATTTCTAGTAAAAACTGGCATAAATATTGTGATTTGTATCGTACAATATTGTAATGAGTGAAATAAAAATGACATAATTCACAATAATATTCTAAGACCTGCAACATAACCGTAAAACTTGCGATATATTATTCCTTTTTCGATATATACGTCAGAAAGTACTTCATTTTTTTCATAGTGTGATACTTTAGTTGACCTATCCTTAAATAATTTCAATTTAACGCCCCTGACTCAATTATGTTGTTGATTTAAGAATATCATATTAATTTTTGCTATTCATATACTTGCAAGTACAATATTTTCTCCTATTATAGTAAATAAAATATTATAATATGATAACTAAAAAACATTAATTATAAAAGGTAAATTATTCCATATATAGTTCAACTATTTACACAGATTGAAAATCCTGCGTACTAGTATAGCAAAAATTATAATTCATATAGTACAATCTGCATTAGGAAGATTTTGAATTTTCTGAAATAATCTAGTAATGACTGACAAAAAATATTGTAATTTGTACCATACAATATTGTAATCAGTAAAGTAAAAATGACAAAATTCACAATAATGTTCTAAAACCTACATCATTACCGTAAAACTTGCGATATTCTAGTATTTTTTACTATATACACGTCAGAAAGTACTAAATTTTTTTCTCAGTGTAATATTTTAGTTGACCTATCCTTGAATAGTTTTGTCTCAACGCCCTAGCCTCTCTTCCTTAATTTCCTTTCTAGATCTCACTCGTATCCAAAAACTGGGTAAAAATTGGCACGGAATGGCCCCTAAGCCAGCGGAAAACGGAGACCGAGAGAGATAGTCCGAGAGGTAGAGACGGAGAGTCACGGTAGGGCCATAGCACATTCCCTATCCGGAACAGCCTCGACCTCGTCGCGCCAGCATACTCGCGCTCTGACCATCCTGGCTGCGACGTAATCAGCGAGAGAACCCATCCCATCCCACCCCACCCACCCACCCCATTGCCACCCCCGAGCACCCCAACCCTCACCCCCTCGTCCGGTCTATATATCGCGCGCTCTAGCTCCTCTTAACTGCGCGACGCGTACATACTGCGCCCCTTCGGCGCTCCCTATCTATCCGCTCGTCTATCCACCTATCTAGCCAGTTTCCAATAATAATACCCCGCGACCATCTTGTGGGATTCGGGAAACGGGCCGAAGCTAGGGCTCTGGATTCCGTATTTGTTCAAAATTAACGATACAAGACAAGAGCGTTCGAGGGATTTCAGGATTTTGGACATCTAATTACGAGAATCGTAATGGGGTTAACAAGGACAAGCACACTGTTTTCAAGGCAGGGTATTTTAATAGACGCTGGAGCCATACATTAATTTCATGAGTTTAGGAAATTACTTACACATTGGAAAACTGTTTGACGCTTGATTGAAGGAAATGGATATTCGAATGGTTATATACAAGGTGTGTCACAGTGTGCGGAAATCCTTGAAATCGTGGATTCCTTAAGAAATCCTAAGGCGATTTTTCCTTTGCCATTTTTGACGAAACTCAAAATCAAAAAAGTTATTTAAGTTTGAAATTTAAACAAAAAATGCGCTTTTTTGACAAGTGGGAACAAAAACCACGTATCAAACTTTACTTAAATTTTCTTCATATTTTTCTGAGTCAAAAAGTCTTTGCCACTTTTCAAATAAACCGAAACAAAAAAAGATATTCGAGTTTGAAATCTAAGAAACCTGATTGGTTGAAACTTCTACTCGAATGTCTTTTTTTGTTTTGGTTTTTTCGAAAAGTGACAAAGGACTTTTTGACTCAGAAAAATATGAAATAAATTTGGATAAAGTTTGGTCAGTGGTTTTTATCCCTACTTGTCGAAAAAACGCATTCATTGTTCAAATTTAAAAGTCGAATAACTTTTTTGGTTTTGAGTTTTGTGAAAAACGGCAAAGGGAAAATTGTCTTAGAATTTCATGAGGAATCTACGATTTCAAGGATTTCCGCACACTGTGACACACCCTGTATATATGACAAAGTAGTTATTTTGATGAAAATGGTACCTTTTTATTAATAACGTTAATCAGTTCAATAATGTATGCGTGGTATTTCGAATAGTGATATTCTTTATTGAATAGTTTTTATTATAATATACATTGTTTATGGATGTTGTTATCTAAATAATATGCCATTATGATTATGGTAGTTTTCATTAATTTAAATTACTATATTCATTGTATATTTTATTTGAACTTCTTGAATTCAAAAAATCTTCTATTCCGAATAGTGATATTGTTTATTTATTATTTTTTATTATGATATTCATTTTTCATGTACATTGTTATGTACATAATATATCATTATAATTATAGTAGTTATCATTAATTACAATTACTATATACATTCTACATTTCTTTTAACTTCTTGACTTCATAAAGTCTCCTGCTTATTGCAAAGAACTGTTTTTCACATGATTGAATCGAATAAAGAATCAAATACTGATTCATAGTATTATGAAGTTATGGTTTTTTTTTTTTTTTTTTTTTGATAATAATGTCTATCACTGTAATGATCCATGCACAGTATTCAAAATTTCAAAATGCTAGATTTTTCGTTATGTAAATGAAATTATTATTTCTTATTTATTCTACTGTATAAAAATATTATGTGCACTATTAAAATTTCACTTTTTTATTATTTTTTTTAACGTATTATAATTACTACACTTATTTCATTTTATTTTATCAATTAATGTATAGAAATTTCTTAAATTTATAAAATTTTTTGCACTTTGAAAAACTACATTTTTTCTAAATGATTCAATGAAACGAAAAATGAAATGATTTTATTAATGTGCAACTGTTTTAATGATAATTGTGTATAGTAATGATGATAATCAGTTTAATTATGGATTCATAATGTTTATAACTTTTTTAAATAACAACGAACATTTTTGGTTGTAGTTCAGACCATATCCAATTTGATACAGAATATGAAACTGTTTTGCTTTTTGCTTTCAGATGATTTGTTTCCAAGAAATCGTGTAAACCATCAAAAAAGTTGACGAGCTGTTTTCAGAGCCGCCATTATGAAAAAAAAATAAAAAATAAATTTTTTTGAGTCGTTTTATGTATGTACTTTTATCTGTAAAAAGTTTTATTTTGAAATATTTTTTTAACAATAAATGGAATATAAAAAAACATACACACGTTTTTTACATTCTACATTTTACATTTTACGAATTTCAAATAAAAATTTTAAAAACTGAGAAAGATTATTATAATGTTGTAAATAACGTAGGAATAATCTAACAACTTTATTTGGACAAAATTTTTATAATCTGACCTACGAATATTTTTGTAATGGTTTTTTTCAACAGATTTTGATGAGAAACTAAAAAAAAAGAAATCTTGAACATATGTATTTTTTTAACGAGTATTGCGAATTCGTGGCCACAACAAATTTTGACCAATATTTTTTTTAATTTATCATTATTTTTCTAAAGCGCTAGGAAAATCGTAATTTTGACTAAATTTCTGAATAGTTTTAAAAGTATTCTTCAAATTTGAATGATAATTAAAAAACTTCAGTTTTCTTTTTAAAATTTGCAATTTAATCAAGTTTTCTGGTCTCATTTTACATGCGCTGAAAAACCTATTTGGTTAGATCTAACAAATATTTATTCGTTATTTGACCAACTATATATTTGATTAACCTAAATAAATTTTTAGTTCGGACAAACAAATTTTATTTCCGTCAAAAAAATTTACGTTTCTGCTAACTTAAATTTGTTTGTCCCCGGAAAAAATATTTTACAATAACAAAAAATTAGTTTGTCTAAACTAAAAATTTATTTATGCCCAAATTGGTTTTTTAGTGAGCAAAAAAAATTGCTTATCCCCGGTATTGCTATAGCTTTCCGAAAAATATAATCATTATATTTGTCGACATTATTCCAAAAATGTGTAATTTCTACCGTTTTTACAAACTCACTGAAGCTTTACAAAGTTTTTCGGTTTCGTCGAATAATTTTGAATTCGTAAAACGTTTTCCGAACTTAAACAAATTTCTATGTCAAGGAAAATTCTAAATTTCCCAGTATCAAATTCAAAGGAATTCAATTTTCTTTAATTTTGATGTTTCTTTTTCGGAAATGATGAAGGTACTTTTTTTCGACTTTTTTAACCCTTATAATAGCCACCCTCCTTCACGTAAAATTTCGTTCTGAAATCACTTTAAAACAATCAAAAACACCGAAGAAACAATTATGAAAACATTCAATCATTCATACTCAATTTTATCAAGATCGTAATAGTGACATGATTATCCCATACATTGCATGTTGTGTATTGAGATAGTGAATCTATTGAATTACGTAACCAAGAAGCGGTTACGAACCGTGCATGAATGAATGAGCGTGCAAATATAAGTGAATAGATTACAGGTATGAGCGAGAGTACGTATGTAAATGTGGTAAGGAAACTTGAATAGATTATAGCCTTTGAAGAATATTCAACTCAACATATAAAGTGCCACGATAATTGATGCTCTCGGCATTCACACTCGATTTGTTAAGAAAACACTCAAGACGATTTCCAACTTCTCTCTCTCTCTTTCTCTGAGGTGTTTTTTTATCGATTTATTAGAGAGTGAAAGACGTCAAAATAGAACACTTTGGTTTTAAAAAAAAGTTTGTTTATAATAAACAAAAGTTATACGTGTGAAACCAAAAACAATATATATATAGATAAATCTTTTTTTTTTTTGAAGTTCCTACTTTTTTTAACTTTTCGAAACATAATACAAACTTTCCATAACTTTTTATATTGCACATCGATCAGTCCAACTCATTAAAGATTTTCGCAATTTCTTCATACTACCCCAGTTCCTCAGATTTTCATAGAAAATAAAGACAAATTCTCATGTTTTCTTCAAAGAAATATGATAAGAACCTCCAACTGCAATTGCTGATTCAGTCTCAATTACTACCCTCTTTAAAAAATCGCGTTTCACTTCCCTTGCTCGAAATTTCACTAAATCCAACTTTTCGTAAGAGGCAGCTCAGAAAAAGAGTTGCAAAAGAGAGAGCATTTAAAAAACGAAGTAAAAGGGCTATTACTCGCAAGTCGAAAAACTAATTGAAACGTTAAAACGCTTTTGCGGAGCATGACGTATCGCCTCTATCAGCACATCTTATTACTACATATGAATTCGTAGTTTTCAAGAAGTAAACATTCGAAACTGTGTGTAAATGCGGAAGTAACACGGATTCGATGCACAGGAACAAGAAATTTTCAAGGGCTGGCGACGATTTATGATACACGTTCGCGCGATATACTGAACAAAGATATCTCAGCGCATGAAAGCAGAAACATTCCCGTTTTTCTCTCTTTCTGCCGCTGGATAAAGTCGCCGATAATGATCAATTATAAGTACCGCTTCGGCTGTTTTTGTATTTGCGCTGTTGTAGAGGAACGATTTGTCGACCTTGATTTTGTTTATTACTTTTTTATAGAACTTTAAATATAAGTATTTATATTGCAATTAAATATAATAAGAGAGATGATTGTTAAGAAAATCATGGAGTTGACGAAACTTAAGAATTCTAAACTTTCATAATAATAATAATAATAATAATAATAATAATAATAATAATAATAATAATAATAATAATAATAATAATAATAATAATAATAATAATAATAATATTAGAGTCCGAGGCGAAGCCGAAGAATGTAATCGTTTCGTCAAATTAGGCAGTTTCCAAAATTCACAATACGATATTTTATTCACAGTTTGCTAATAATTTACGTCCAAATATCACATTATTAGTAAATTGTGAATAAATATTAACACTTGTATTAAATACGAAAATATTAAATAAGAAAATGAGAAATTTTATTTTCAAGAGATAATATTATCCCAACACTTCATGCAGCATTGATATTATTCATAAAAATAGGAATTCTGAAGAATTTGTGATTAGGATTTAGATAAAGTTTTTAGAATGGATTTTCAGTTTTCAGGCAAATTTGGACGAGGTTGGAGAAGTTATAAAAATTTTTTGACTTAAAATAAGTCATTTTTACGGTTTCCAAAAATTTTTCATAGTTCATTTTTATATATAAAATTTTTTTAATATTTTATAGAAAATTTTTGTATAAAAACATTTCATGAAAAATCGAACTTGATATAAAAGTATTAACATTGCAATAAAAAAAAAATAAGAGAGAGATTGTTAAGAAAATCATAGAAAAGACGAAGCATAAGAATTCTAATATCAAACATTTATAATGATAAATATTATTATTTGTATTAAATAACTACATAAATAGTGATGATTATATAGAACATGAGAAATTTTGTGTTCAAGAGAAAATATTATTAAAATATTTCACGTGGCATTGATATTATTCATAAAAATAGGGATCCTGAAAGATTTGTGATTGAGCTTTCGAAAAAGTTTTTCGAGAGGATTTTTTCAGTTTTCAGGACAATTTGGACGAGGTCAGAGAAGTTATGAAAATTTGTTGACTCAAAATGAGTCATTTTTATGGTTTCCAAAAATATTGTATAGGTTATTTTTATATACTCGAAAACATCTCATGAAAATTTGAAAATTTGAGAAAAGGAAATTAGAAACTTTGGTAGTCATTATTTGTGATGAGTGATTTCAGCAATTACTCTATGAATTTGATACGCTTGAATTCAAAGATTTTCGAAATTCGCATTCAGAGAATAAATATTTTAAAAAGTTTATTTTGAAAGTTATTGATTGATTTTTGAGTGCGCGAAATAAATTTCATTTTGGAATACTCAAAAATCAAACTGTTTTTTACATTAAAATGTTCAATATTATGTTCAAAATTTCAAAATTTTGAAAATGTAAAAAACTGAAAATTTTCTAAATAGTCGATAATTTTATAAGTAGATAATATAAATTTTGTATATAGTGATAATTATCATTTTTTTAGAAGTTTATTGTTTTTTTTCATTTTATGAATATATTCTGAAATTTGGGAAGTATTGAAAAACTACCAAAAATAATTATAAGTCTTAGTCAGAGAAATTAGAATGATTTTTTTTCGATTATTATTGTTGAAATATAAAGAAAATGAAAAATCATTGGGATAACTCTCCAGATTGTTGTAATTTCTATGAAATTCGAATTCATTTGTTGAAATTCGGATAATAGCTTTAAACTTTGTACATCGTGAAAAATTTTTAAATTCTGAAAAATCACAGAAACCGTGCAATATACTCCATTTTTAAATATCAAAAAATATTTAATTATACGGATACAGTGCAAAATTTTGAAAATTTTAGAAATAATTCAGAGCATAATATACCTTTGAGAGATGTTAGGTATTCGTTAAAAATTTTAATCGTTCGGTTAAATTAGAATTTAATAATAAATTAATTTTTGCGAGGTATTTTTGAGTATTTTATTTTCATATCATTATCAAGTTTTTTGAAATCAAAAATTGATCCTTGCACAAAGTTTTTATATAATTGTTAGAATTCAGTTAAAATTTGGAGTTTGAGAAAATTTCCACGAATTTCGTAAACTGTTCAAAATTATGACAAGTTTCAATAACTGCAATTTGTAAATTTTTTTCCTTGTTCCCATTTTTTTTAAATAAATTAAAAAGTTTTTTGTAGAGTTTTGCATTTTACATGGTTTTTTTTATTTCTTGCTTATACTATTGTAAATATGCTATTCACAAATATATCTCAAACATGTTATATGTAAACAATATTTCCCAAAATTGGTAGAATTCGGTTTATTAATATTTTTTTCAATGCATGTGTTGGAATGGCCGCTTTTTTACGATGAATCGCGTGAACACAGCCCTCTTTTCGAGCAGCCATAAAATCAACGGTAGAATTCTTCTTTGTTACCTGCTATCCGGGACAAAAAATGCTATCCGGACTTTTGTCTCGGATAACAGGGAACAAAGAAGAATTCTCTCACTGATTTTATGACTGCTCGGAAAGAGACCTGCATCCCGCGTTTCATCGTAAACAGCCACTCGAACACATACATGGAAAAAATATTGTATGTTACATGGGAGGAATGTGATTCAACTCGCGCGCTTGGGCACTCG
>JAPYZL010133830.1:0-13418 GCA_030522825.1 Platygaster orseoliae
TGATATTTCCCGCTGATTTCCGAGTACCCCAAAAAGGGGCTTTTGTTCCCGCATTCCATAGAAATAAAGTGGTCTTTTTTACGGATGCATGGGAAAAAATAACATTTTTCCGACATGAATTTTCTATGGATTCCCAAATATTCTCGTGAAATATGGAAAATTTTAAATCATCAATCCTCACATAACGTTCATGAAAATAACTGTGAATTTATGTTATAAACCGTTTATTAACTGAATTGATAAATTTTTGTAAAAATTACCGTAAATTAATGTGAATTACTATGAATGGTTCATCGTCGTACACAGTAAAACACCGTGAAGTAATAAAAACTAGAAATTATTATGATATTCTATTGACAGACATTTGAACAATTTTCATGAGCTCGTACTAATCACTTAATTAAAAAAAATTACCATAAGCTACTGCTACTATGAATTTATTTAAATGATTGATAATATTATTCAGTCAATCATTATGAACCATTATTATTTCAGTGGATTTTTACTTATCATCTTGAACCGGTAAAATTTGTCTCTGTTCACCAATCACCATGAATGAATAAAATTTTCCATATTAATACCCTCACAGCACGAAAGTCCTAGGGACATCCCCGGGACGTCCCAGGGGTGTCCTAAAGTCCCGGGGCCGTCCCAGAGACGTCCCCGGGACCATGTGTGCTGTTAGGGCATAAACTTTCATTGATTTTGAAGGATCTCATGAATATTTAAAAATTGTGGAGAAATCTCTGTTGATGATTATACATTTTTGTTTATTAAAACAGGTAGTGACCATAAATTTACATATATTAGATATTAAAACGTTCTGTACTACAGAGTACAAAAAAGGTTGAGCTATTGTATTTTCTCAAAAATATTCGAAAATACACGAAAGAGAAACTTTTAAACAAGAAATTTAATTTGGAATGTTATTTCCATAATGATTTTAACTTTTATAAAAACCATAGAAAAATTTTCTCATAAAGTAATCTTATAAAAAACCTTGTAAGGAAAGTGTTACACATAAAATTGTATTTCCTGTAAAAATTTATAAAAAACGTATTTTTTTTTGTTTTGTTTCATTCTTTTTACATTTTTTTATGTTATGATTTTTTATTTAATTGATGACTTCATTTTCAGAGTTTCCCTTATTCTTCTTTTCCAATAATAATATTTTTTGAGGTCACCATAATATTCAAAGGATTTCCACAAAAATTCGCACTTGAGAAAAAAATTTGGTATAGCCCTACTTAGCGAGCACGAGCGTACCAATTGAACTGTTGCTTGCGCGTTAGACGTGGTGCGCAAGAATTTCCAATGAAAATCAATTTCTTATACGAAGTAATTTCATATAAAAATTTATGATTTTTTATAAGATTGTGAAATTTCTTTTATAAATTCCACAGTTTATAGGAAAGGTACGGTGTTCAAATATTTTCTTATATAAAATTTTTAATTCTTTAAAAAAGTGTTACTGGTTTTTATGAAAAAGATTTCTCTTTTAAGGTTTTTATAAGGTCACTTTATAAGAATATTTGTTATAATAAAAATTTTAAAAGCTCGACTTTTTTTAGAAACGGAATTCTTATAAGAAATTTCTGATTTTTACAAAAATTTTGCAATTTTACATAAAAATCAAAATCACTATGGTTTTAAACGTTTTTTCTTTTACGATATTAATATAAAAGAATATTTCTCTAAACTTTGAATGTTTTATCGTCATCAAATCTCACAACATTTATTTAATACTTTATAAAATAAATTAACTTCTTACTTGTTGTTCGGTGACGTTGATGGTTTCACCGTTATCGAAAGACAAATGTTGGGCAATTGTTGGTTTGTATTGGGAAATTGACGTGACTTGAATGTTGCACGCGACGCCCTGACCAGGAGTAGGTATAATTGGCTTGACTGCAGAGCCCCCTTCTCCCACCATAGAACCTGCATCAGACAGATTTTCCGGAACCTCTGCGATCTCCCTGAAATCAATCCAACTTTCCGCATTTGAAAAAAGAAAAAATCCCACCATACATAATTATGAAACTGACCTAGAATAACACAAAATTTTTTAGTAAATTCAAAAATGAAAAATGTATATGAAAATAAAGAATACGTACTCGAGAGTTCTTTTTTCAATACTGTCCTGCTGAACGAAAGTGGCTCCCTCGCTCACAGCACTGATAGGTTCAACATAAGATTCGGGGAACCAGCCATTATGACCACGAATTTCTCCAGCCATCCAACCAGGTTCGGCATTTTGAACTGGTGGCACCTTAAAAACGTAGTTACATAGTCGATTTTATCATGACTGGCCTATATTGTTCTTACTCATTAAAAGAGAAAAACGCCTAACCATAATGATATCTCCAGGTTGAAATGATATTTCATCACCGTTTCTGGCAACAAACTCGTAAAGAGCGCGATACTTGGTGTAGCCGGGTTCGGTGACTTCCGGAGTTTCATCGGTAGCCGGTGGCCAGTCTTCAGCAGTAGCGGCGCCTTCGGCGTCGTCGCCCCAAGCGTTGTCGTCGCCCCAGGCAGCGGCTGAAAAATCGCCACCACGACCTCGCATTTCCTGCACCTTTTTTTTCTTTTCCTCGAAAGTTTTGTACAAGTTGGAGCAATCCACCACAAGATTCTTCATTTGATTTTTTACTTCCTCCAACTGACCGTTGTTTTTTTCAATATCCGCCATCGACGCATTGATCTGATAAGATTATAGTGCAAAAATTAAATACAAGCTCAGAAATTCTATTTTTTTATTTTAGAACCAGACTAAACGAAGGTAATGGTAATTTACTTTTTCTTGAAGGTCTTGAATCTTGTCCTTGAGCTGTTTAATGGTTATTTGTCTGTTAGCAAAGGCCATTTTCACGGCCTCCTGACCGGCAGCGTCTTGTGCTGCGTTAAGTTTGTTGCGTGCTTCTATGCGCGCTTTTTCCTGGCTGAGAGCAAGCAGCCGTTGATTTTGCTCGCGCAGTTTGTTCTTCAACGCTGCCATTTCCTGCAGTTGCGCATCTCTCGTCGTGCGCATTCCATCTATTGTGCTTTTCACCGTTGACACCCCAACGCGTGTGTCACAAATTTTTTGTGACAACTCTTTGACTTTGTCGTTCTGCAATCCATTACAACAATATTTTTCATAATCAATTTTTCATATTTAACCAAGATACTTTTGAAGGGAGTATGATTGATTATGGTGGTCTCGTGCTGGCCGTAAAAAATGATCGAAATGGCATTGAAAAAGCGTTTGAGTAATTTTAAAAAATTTCGTAGAAGGAAAATTTGTAACTGGAAAGTGATGATTCGTGACTTATTCAAAATTTATACAATTTTACTAACTGAGGACTGATATTGTTGAATTTTTCATTGGCGATACAAAATTCTTTGTTATAATTAATATACATCTATAAATTAGAATTGTTGTTTATAAATATTACAGAATATTTTGTGAACTGAAAAAAAATATTATTCATAATATTGTATAATAAATCAACTTTATGCAGATTACATTTTAACAATAGAGATTTTTTTTAATATTCATATATGAAAGTCTTCAAAAATTTATGAAAAATAAATTTCATAAAATTTTCTATAACGCCAGTTGAATTATTATTCAATCATGATACAATTAAATATATCATAAAATATAACAATAATGAATTCTTAAATTTGTAAATAAATAATAATTTACAAAATTTTTTCGATCATGAAAACATCGAATTCATAAATTTTTTAATTTCAAAATTCATTTTGAAATTCATTTTTTACTTGTTTACGTACACATACGTTTTTCAATATTTTAAAATTTTCATACCTTTGTGGTGTTTTAATATATTTTAATAATATAACATATTCAATATACTAATAACCATATATTAATAACATAAATTATTAAAATAATAATAATTATATCTATAAAAGTGAATATCTGTATGTTGTACCCTAATAAATTCAAAACTACTGCACGAAACGTTCTAAAATTTTTCACAGTTATTAACCATGTTCGTATGAAGGCTATAGATAGATTTAATAATTTAATAATCAAATTTTTAGTAAATTTATTAAATTATTACATTATTTTAACTATTTATTAGATTATGATATTATTTAAAATAATTTAATAATCAAAAAAGTCACAAAATTACAAAAAACCAAAGATCACAAAGTCACAAAAAATCCAAAAATCATGAAATTTCACAAACTCCCAAAGTCACAAAATCAAAAATCATAAAGTCACAAAATTACGAAAAATCATAAGTTCACAAAAAGTCACAAAAAACTGAAAGTTATTAAAATTCAGAAAAATTGACGGCACAAAATCAACAATTACATGAAGTCACAAAATTGAAAATTATAATACCACACAAAAATCACTAAAACTCACTAAATTACAAAAAGTTCTAATCTTCACCAATATTTTTAGTTCTGTTTTTTAGTTATTTCTACAACCTGTGTATTTAAGATTCTAAAAATAATATTATATTATAAAACAGACAAATGAATTTTACTTTAAATGTAAAAGAAATGATAAAATTCGATTTTATGATTTTATTTATCCAGTAACAGATATTGCTATACAAAAAACACAATTTCAAAAACAAAATTCAAAATTACTATTAAAGAAGAAATCGATGACATTTTATTTGTAAATTTAGACGAGTTCGATATTGTTGAAAATATTGATGAGATGTTGATACAAAACAGACATACACAATATAAATATTCTTTTGCCCGTTATTACCCATTTGAAACTTAGAATGTTTATATGAAGTTAGACTATGTTTGCCATAAAGACAATAATAATGAAAATATTATAAATACAGTGTTAATAAATAATGAAAAATTAGATTTTTCATGCATTATTTATGTAATTTACTCTCATTAAAACTACGAAATTTAATTATTTTTCAATTATTAATTTGTGAATATTCAATTACACGTAAAAATATTATTATAAAAAAAATATTTAATATATTTATAATAATAACCATATCACCTAGATCTAAAATTACGGTCGAATCATATGTAGTGTTCTAATTTAGCAATATTTTCTTTTTGGTCATTATGACAATAAATAATAAAGGAGAAATACTATAATAACTAAATGCTTTGCGAATTTAATAAAAAGAGTAATACATATTGCCCCGAATAAGAAAAAAAATTTATTGTCATTGATTCCTCAAAAAATTGCTGTTAAATATATCTGGTTAATAAGCGTCTCAAAATATTTCTAATCATCCACAAAAAAAGTATTTCGATATTTACCAAAGTCCCGAGCTCAATTGTCAATGTTTGGTTTTTCGCTTTTAATTTAAGCACCATGTCTTGCTCTTTTTGACGCTGGGCTTGCAATTCTTGAGATTTCTGGTTTTCCCATTCAAGCTGGCGTTGCCGTTCCATTTCCCTAGCAAATAAGATGATAATATTTTCAATACTTGAAGCTGGCTTATAACCAAATCATCAATTTCTCCCATGGTTTGCGTACCTATACTTAACAAAGTATTTCCATAACAAAGTAGCAAAATTTTCGAGTTATTTAGTAAAAATACAAAAACAAAAACTCACTTCCTCGCAGCTTCTCTCTGCTCTTGTGCGCGTTTTCGCTGTTCTTCTTTTTCCTGCTCGATTTCTCGCTGTCGCATCATCTGTTGATCGATTTCTGCTTGGCGCCGACGTTCTTGCTCTAATCTATAACAAAATTTATTTTGTTAGGTTATTTTCATTAGCATTCCTTTCAAATCTGTCATTTCGTTTTAGCTTGAATAAGCTGCATTCGGTTCAATAAAACACATACCTTATTTTTTCTTGTTTTTCTGCTTCTTCTCTTTCTTTGCGTTCACGTTCATCTTGCTCTTTCCGTTGAATTTCCATAAGTGCTTTTCTTCGCCTTTCCAATTCAGCCTGACCTTTTTCGAAATTCTCCTTCCTTTTGTCTTCGAAAGAAGTCTATAAAATTAATAAAACATTCGTCAAGTCATGTTCATATGAATCAGTATGATAAATTAATAAATTATTCACTTGGGGCATCCCAGCCAATGGGTCAATGCTTTCTGGCGTTCCCTGAGAAGTCAAACTGGCTTGACGTTGGCGTCTGAAAGTCGGTGGAATCAGCTCCAGTGGCAAAGCTGGAGGAATGTTTTCCCCGTTTTTCGCCATGTCACACAGGTGCATGGCTAGCACAAATTCGTCGCAGCCTAAGCGGCCATCGGAATCCATATCCGATAGGGTCCTGATAGTTAAATTTATTCAATCTCTCTTTTGATAAGCAATATTACATATTGTAGCCAAGAAACATGATGACAATCCATAATTGAGTTGTATAAATTTTTTTTAAATAATAACAATAATATTTATTTTTACAGCATGCGCCTTTTACATATATTACACACAATACATAATTTGTTTATAGTTACCACAGAGAAACATATAAATATAAAAATTAAAAAATTAATTTTACTGTAATAATTTTGATTAACTCATCAATGGCCTCGTCATTATTTCGGTTAGCCCTGATTAATATTATTATTATTGAAGAAAACATACCAAATTTGGGCAAGAATCGCTTGAGGAAGCTGAGATTGGACCATGATGTTTCTTGCTTGTGGGCCCGAGAGAAAACCAGAGCGTGTGCGGTCCCATGTGTTGAAAAGCTGCGTGTATTTGAGCTTGGTTTGATGTGGAACAGCCCACTCGATAGCCGAGAGCTGGCTGGAATTTGAATGTTGGGAGTCGATGGAGCCAACTCTGTCTAGACTCGGAGGACGCGCTGTTGTGCTTAATGGCGTAGTCGATGACACCGGTGTATGTATCGCGCTTCCATTTGTCCCCGTTGGCATAGCTGCCGGGATCGCTGACCCATTACCGGTCACTTCAAAAATCAACATTTATGAATTGTTTCGTCTTTGACACAAGTTCTGTCAAAGTGGTGAAAAGTGACAAGAATGAGTTTCATTTATATAGAGCTGGTTGATTTTTTGATTGAAAAAGGCAAAGAAAGTTGACGAGTTTTTAAGAAAATTGAAAACAGTTGAAAAACAGGTTTTTTATAGTAAACGTCAGCTTCGAAAAATAAAAAATTCAGTAAGCCACTGAAATACCTAAAGTTTATGTTCAAATAAGATGAAAAAGAATGGAATTTTTATTTTAAAAAAGACGATTGAAAGGTTCGTCTAGTATGCAGAAAATTATGATGTAATACAACATGGTCATTGTAATGATGAAAATGAAGTAGTAAGATATGGTAATAGTCATGAATTTTTCTTTATTACTTGCACTGAGAACAGGAGACATTGTTGTGGGCATGATTCCAGATACTTGTTGCATTGGAACTGCTGGTCCCATGCCAAAAGCTGCCATTGGCGCTGGGTTTGTATTGAGTGGCGCAATCGCTGCAATTCCTCCTATTAGAAATTATTAGGAGTATTAATTAATAGTACAATACTAATACTAATATAGCACAATACTAATTAATTAATTTATAATTAATTTAAAATAATCAATTTAATGTAATCTAATTAAAAAAATTTAATTTAATTTAATTATTTATTAATTTGATGAAATTCATTTGATTAAATTACTTAAATTATTTATAATTATAAATTTCATTAATTTAACTAAATCAATTCAATTAATTTAATTTAATTCATTGAATAATTAATTTATTTAAATTCAATTTATTATAATTTAATGAATAATTAATTTAATTCAATTTAATTTATTAATTTTAAAAATTTTAATTTAATTAAATTGAATTTTCTTTAGTAATTAATTTAATGTAGTACAATACTAATTAATTTATTTCTTTAATTATATACCTAGTACAATACTAATTAATAGTACAATACAATAATTAATGTACTATTCATTAATAGGAGTATTGATTAATAATACAATAAAACTAAAGTACAGAATAGATATAGAAAATTTTTTTATTGACATCACATCAAATACAATGAAATTCAACAAAATTTTCTTAAATAAAAAGAGAAAAATTTTTGTTCAGAAATCATCAATTACACGACATTGTGTAACAGGAAAACAATAAAATAGTATATTATGCGACAAGTTGAACTCGTGTGATATTTTCTTTCGCTATGCTCATGGTAAAAAATGTCACACTCGTTCAAAATCATCGTTTTTTTTATGTTTCCCATAAAAACGCCAGTTTCTTCTACTTATTTTATTATTTTCACACGAAATGGAGAAAAATACTGACAATTTATTTGATATATTTCAAGTGCTTGTTTGCAAAAATGAGTTTATATTTGTTTTCAGTTACAACAAGAAATTAGTGACTGCAGAGAATTTCGAAATTGCGAAGTATAAAAAATTTTAATTACAGAAAAGATTCCGTCCTAAATATCGTATTTTATATTTTTTGATACTAATTGTAAAATAAATTGGTTCTAAATTTCAAATTTGAGTGACTTCAAGTATCAAAAAATTTACATCACACAAAAAAAAACTTCAGGAACTTAATTGTCAAAACACACTGAGTTATTTTATTTTTAAATTCGCCCATAACATCGAATTTTGGATTTTCCTTTTCGGATCTGTGCCAAAATTTTCTAAACCCTTGAACATCCAGTGAATTCAAGAATTTTCAAAGACATTGATGTTATAAATTATTACGACTTTTAAAAACAGATCTTAAGAGGAACTATTTTTAAGTTTCGCAAATTCATGTTTTTTCAAGTTCAAGAAATTCAAACACTGAAAAACCTCAAAAATTCCAATTCACGAAAGTTGAAATTTTCCAAATCTGTAATTAATGTCTCTCAGGTTCCTACATTTCAAAAAACTAAAACCATACAGAAACTTAAAGAATTGAAAGATTTACAATACCACAAAACACAAACAATTCCAGTTTCCAAAACTTCCCAGAATTTATAACCAATAACAATTTCACAGCTTTTATACCTTGAAACATACAAAACCCCTTTTTTTAAAAAGTCTTAAAACAACACACATCGTTTAGGGCTAGGTTTTTATAAACAAATAAGTAAATAGTAGAACCTATATTAGATGGCTGAGCAATAGGGCTCGAAGAAGACTGCACGACAGGACTGTTTGGAAAAGAAGGTGGTGCAGGTTTTGGCGGTGGGCCTCCGGTAGAAGCAACAAATGAGGGACCTACAAGAAATTGTAACTGAAATAACCGTTGCACATCAATTTTTTTAACCTAACTGAGTTTTCTCGAGAAAAACTGATAACATTCCTATTGAAACTTTACATAAAAATTAAATACACAACATCCAAACCAGTTTACGAAATATTATGAAATGACAACAGTTTTTTAAACATAAATTTTTTTCATCCGAATTTCACAGATTTCCTATTCTTCAGTACCTTTCTGCAATAGCAGAATTTAAAAAAAAAAACGAAATTTCAAAGCAAACGGCACACAGTGAAGAACAAAAAAATGTATTCAGCGATCAGGGTGTCTAAAAAATGCCACTGAAGCTGTAATGAAAAATTTACAGATTTTTAACTATTGGGTCAATCCACGTCAACTGTGTCAGATAATTTTAGGTCATTTTCGAAAATTTCCTAACAATTGCGGAAATCGATACTGTATGATAATTTGAATGGTTTTTTAAAACTCCACGTGGTTTTTTTGTACTCCAGTTTTAAATAACTTAGCATATTTTTACTAAAAAACGATAACTCGTGATCAGTTTGCAAAAAGTCGATAAAATTTACTTCGAAAAACTATTGAAATTGGTTTCTTATATAATCACGCACTGAAAAGTCGGTATTGTCATGAGCCCGATACTCTTTGACAATACACTGTATTGTGACGAGAAGAATATATTTTGTTATCCGAAGAATACGTATACTTACAGTAGTGAAATATTTCGTTACTGTGACGATCGTATTGTGGCAGTAGCAATCTAATATTGTGGATAGCACGATCCAACTGGATTCTTATGACAAGCTTATAATATCGTTCATAGCACGATATTATCGTTATGATGACGATACACATTCTCAGTGCGCAGAATCGATTTCAGAAATCGTCAGAAGATTTTACAAAATGACCTTAAATTGTCTCACACAGTTGTGGTGGTTGCCTATTCTAACTTGTTCCTGGTTTTTCACTTCTGTTAGACACCCTGTTAACAGTGCTTGCGATCATGAATATTCCCGAAAGCGCAAAAAGCGCGAGAGCTTCAATTATAGCAATTCAAAGTCGTACCAATACTTCCCGGAGGAGTCGGTCTTTGCGGTGGAGGTGCTGTAGCAGCGATTCCACATTTGCAGCATGGCATTGTTAAAGCAACAAACAAGTTTTATTGACAATGTGAAGGTAAACGCAATTGACAACGAATTTCACAATAGAAACAAGACTCACATCAAGTATTTCACGCTTCGATGATGTTTTTGAACTTGATTGTGTACGTACCAAGATCTAATAGTGATAAATATGTCACTACTGTATGAAACACTTTGCTTAAAAATTCTGAAATATCAATTACTGAAGGAGTGAACAATGCTGATGGCATCACACATTGATATTTGCCCACGATTAATTTATTGAAAATTATAATGGAAAATTTTTCGTACGTTCTTTCGAAAACTTTAACATTGTATGAAAATTAAAAATGTTTTATGGAATTTGCCATTAACGTTTTGTAAAACAAGAGCAGAATTAGCATTTGAAGAAGTAACAAGAGCAAAAAAAAGCTCATTTTGCATGAAAATAGAGTAATTTATGTTAACTTAAGTACTTGTGCAAGGAGATAAAAATTCTTAGATAAATCACGATAAAATTCAAAACAGTGGTTACACTAAGTGATTCTCCCAAAACCATTATTAGTTCTAAATATATTCTACATTTTTTCTGAAATAAAGTATACGTGACCTAAAATTAGAAAAAGAAATTATGGATAAATAGGCTCAGCTCATTTTCACGTGGTCCTTAGGTGCCTTTTCTCGTCCTAGGTCACAGTGATTTACACGGAAACAGAAAATATTTTTTTAATAGAATTTTCGAAAAATACATATTTTCAGAGTTAGCAACTTTGTAGTAAATATTTCCCAACTTTTAGTGTACGGCATATAAGAATCATCATATGAAAAAATGACAAACGTTGGTATAATATTTGTTTGTTAACGAACCTAGCAATAAATTTCATTTGATATCACTTATGAGTTATGGAAAAACTATAGAAAAATTTTTCAATTTTAATCAATTAAACTAATTAAATTATATAAAATACGAATATTAAAATTTAGACAGATATTTTCTGTTGTATCGGTGATTTGTATACAAATATTTCTCTAAGCATTTTATGATTTTTACTGATTTCGTGAGCAAACGCATAAGCATGTAATGTATCATGAGATAAGCGGCAGAAAAATAAATAGCGGTACGAATAAACAAAAAATCTACTTTGGAAAATGACAGTACAAAAATATAATGCATTAAAACACGTAGGAAAAAGAAGCTGGTAGTAATAAAAATACAGCAACGTAATTTTCTGCAAGGTACACTGAGATTCCCATTAAAGAGCAAATTGCCTTTCTAAAGCTGACGCTGCAAAATTATTTCATGCACAGAAAAATGCAAACAGCGAAATATTAGTTACTATACGTTAATGATTGTAATAATATTTAATAACAATATACTCATATCATTTTAGACATTATTTTACGTTTCTTAAAAAATATGCATCGATTTATAATCAGAACCATGTTCCCACTTTAAAGTTTGTATATAACAACAAAATCCATTTCTGTGAATAACATTCGGCTACATTAATTAAAAAAAAAAGTAAAACTCAAGTGTACAAAATTGCGTCTACTTTTTAATTGAACAAATCATCGAGCGAAAACTCTACGACGTATTGTATTCATTATTTTAGAAATATTTCTAAAATAATGAAGGAAGAAAAAAATTCCTACATTATCGACACTCTCTCATTGAAATTCAAAACAGTTCAACTGTACACCAATAAAAAAAAATTGAAGCACATCATCCAGTTTTCAGCAATGTAAAAAATGGATTGTCATGATGGTAGATGACGTACCAATGACAGGGGGTGCAGGTCGAGCGGGTGCTTTGGACGCACAGGTCGAGTGTTGTGTGGTGGTGGAGAGAATGACATTCTGTCTATTTTGCCGTAACGCTGTTTTTAATTAACGTTAATTTGCATTTTGTTGTGAAAATCATCACATCGAGAAGTGTCATTTAAGCAAAATTTTTCAAAGGATTCTTATTCGTCTATATCTTACAATGTATGAATTTTTGGATGGGTAAAATTTACTTTAATAACTTTTAATTTTTGCTATGGATATAGTTAAAATTAACGCGAAATGAACGTACCCATAGCTGTTGGTACCGGTGGAACTGGCGGACGTATGGCGCCTACAGGCGAGGGTGGTGGTATCATTGGCAATGGTGATACTGAAGCTGCTGGCACTGCAGCTACAGGTGATGCGCTTGTAACTGAAAGTTGGTGGGAATTTTCTCAATTTGAATGTTTAAACATGAATTTAATTGTACTATAAAATTTAATTTTTTTTTTTTAACACATTCAAATGTTTCCATTAACCATTACGTAAATAACTGTTTTCCATTATTTCAACTTTCATCATGTCCAACAAGTTTGAATTTATGAAACGAGCTTTCGATCAATAAATAAAATTTTTTATATTATTATATAATATACAATATACGTATTACAATATAGTAAATATTATTAAATTATATTGTAGGAGATATATTATTTGTAAAAACTCCTTCACATATTTTGTTTCTTAGTAAAATGTTTTTGTACTTTTGCAAAATTATATTGTAGTTTCTACAAATCCATATTTCGTTTTGCCAGTATTCAGATCTGTATAGTTTTTTTTAATATGTTTTTATGTACTTTCTACTTATCATATTCTAATACGATACAATTTTGGAAAAATGTGGAAATATATTGTAGCTTTTACAATATATGAACTTTTGCGATGAATACATTTACAATATTTTCTCTCAGTATATGAAATATTATATCAATGGCCCACGGTCGTGAGCCTAGGTGAGGGCCACGGCAAAGCCATTATTATCAAAAAAATAAATGAACATAACCTAATTCAGTCACATAAAGTTCATTTATTAATTAAAGAAAAGACTCTCTGAAAACCTTCAAGGTTTCCTAAATCTATCTTACTTACAATCTCTAAACATTAGTTTTCACGATTTTAGCTTCAAACACTTTTTTTTCATGCATGCGTTTTGCATTTTGTCGTATCAGGAAGTTTTTTCAATCAGCTGATTTCCAATTCCAAGTCTCTCAAACGTCAAACAATGTTAATCATACGAGTAATCACGGGGAAAAAAGAAATGCTAATTCAGCATGGAAAACTGCTGTATCGGCCGGGAATCGTGAACGCGTTAACTTGGGCAGCCAATGCTGATATTTCAG
>JAPYZL010133857.1:0-31117 GCA_030522825.1 Platygaster orseoliae
TTTTAGAAATACAGTGTATACTAGTACTAGTAGATGTCGCGACGAGTGTCTTTTTTAAAAAATTGGTTCCCGAACTTTTTGGACACACCGTGTATTCAGACATTGTTATACACATCTATCAAATTTGTATAACCTCGAGAAACCTACTCGGTTTTTATACATTTTTCACAGATAGCATTAAAAATTTGTTTTAGATTTCATGCAACCAGTATCTAAAAAAAATTTCACTCTCAGTTACATGCATGAAATGAATGTTAAAGCCAATTGAATTAAAATATCTTTATTTGATTCTAATTCATTAATATTTTGAATTCAATTCACAATGATGAATTTAATGGATGTCACATGTTATATATGAATATGTTTTTATTTCATGTACAATTTAAAACACACGTGATGTATTAAATTTAAGACACTCGTACATGAAAGTTACATAAGCGTATAAGTAGCGTGGACTGAAGAAAGGGTACTAACAGCAGCAAAAATCGAGAATGAGATATTCAGTGATTCTGAGTGTAGAACACTTTCCCCGTCGAAAGAGGCTCTTTAGACATTTAAGACACTTTCAGACAATTTTAGACACTCTTTAGACATTCCTAGACACTTTTTAGCATTTGAGACACTATTTAAACATTTTTAGATTTTTGAGACACTATTTATACATTTTTAGACGATTCAGTCATTTTAAGACACTACTTAGACATTTGTAGACACTGTTTAAACATTCTTAGACAATACTCAGACAATTTTAGACACTATTTAGAAAATTTTTAGACATATTTAGACTTATTTAGACACCATGACATTAATAAAACACATCTATTATAATAAATGTGCATTACCTCGAGACACCTACTTGATTTTTATACATTTTTCACACATAGCATAAAAAATGTGTCTTAGGTTTCATGCAACCAGTATCTTAAAAAAATTCAGTCTCAATTACATGCATGAAATGAATGTAAAAGCAAATTAACTTCAAGTACTTTTGTATGATTCTAATACATCAATCTATTAAATTCAATTCACACTTACAAATTTAATGGATGTCACAAGTTTAATGCAAACAATATGTATTTATTTTATGCACAATTTAAAGCACACATGATGTATTAAATTCAAGACACCCGCATATTCTTACACGGGGAAAAATGGTTTGCTTACAGTAACCATTGATTTAGTAAAATATGGATCCACCAAAGCTTTTGGGTACTACAACCCAAACTTTGGTTATGACAACCAAAATTTCTGTTACAACAACTAATGATCAATTCTTATAACTGACCCTTAGGTTGCAATAACCAACTATTTGGTTATCATACCTAAAGTTTTGGTTGTACTGCCCAAAACTTTATTGTGCTTCAACTCTACTAAATGAACGATTTCTGTAACCAAAAATTCTCTCCGCGCATTGAATATTGAAGTTTTTAAAATTTACCATCTTGCGAATTCCTTCAGCTTCGAGAAACTCTAAAGATGCTTTTATTCTCCGATACGAGATAAAAGGTTGAACGACACGAAGAAACGCGATTGAGTTGATGATAGGCAAGAAATCTATAGCTCGAGTCAAGATATATGAAAGTAGACAAGAAATCAAGTACCTTGGTTGGGCATGGTTGCAAAGAACACCGTGCGAAACAAACAATAGCGTCGGGAGCACTTGAAAAACTCTCCATCCCCTGTACTTCGATGAATACAATCGACGCTTTTATTCGCATTCGAGCTTTAATCCTGTACCATCGGCACAATCAGATCGCAAATAACAGAAATCGATAAAAGGCCCCCGCACGTAGTGATCACTTACGTAACTCGCAACCTCCACCTGTTGCGTTCGTTCACGCATTTTCCTACGTTTTGAAATTTTCCCGGCATTTTTTTCATTCTGTATGAAAGCGAGGAAATTTTTAATGAAGACAATAATTTACGTACGTGGGACACGGATTTTTAGTAGGCAGTTGGTATTTTTTTCCAATACTTTTTCAGTTTGCTCCACCAAAGTTTTTCTTATTTTCCATTTTTCTCTGTCAGCTCAGATGAGCTCCAAGAGTCATTCATTTTCATGAAAGTTTTCTTATTTCAACTTTCTTGATTCATCATCAATCCCAATGTAATCGCGATCAGCGATCGATGTCATTAAAACAGACTTGTGGGAAGTTACCATACATACACTATGACTATGTGAAAGCTAAATGGGATTCTTGACAGGCGATGAACGGAAAAACCCTGATAAATAGGTGTTCACGAGGGCATCAATCAACGTATTTTACGAAGTACGCATTGACAAACCGGGCGCAACGACAACCACAGGAAAAAGGGGACACGAGCTTTCGGCCCCAGAGTAATGAGGTCGCGCGGAACGCAATGTTTTTCCCTGAAAATAACTCGATGAATAATCCGGCTACAAGTTTTTACGCAGCGCTTTTTGCTAATCAGGAATCCCACTACGGCTTTTACCAGGGAAACGATAAATCGGGCAGATGCGAAATAGCCGAAACACAAAACGTTGACGTCGCAAGAAAAATGGAAAAAAAAGGGGCTCGATTCAGGGATCCAGGGATAAATCGGAACGAGTTTGGAACTTCTTGGGTCTGATTGTGTAGAATTTTATGAAACAGTTTTTAATTTTTGGATAAATGTAGAAGAGTAGGCGAAAAAATTTTTGGAGGAGTTTTTCGAAGAAATATTCATATACATATTTCCTTGTGGATTTTATAATTTTTGGTTTTTGAAAATGTGGTTACGAGAGTACGATTTTCCCATTTTTTCGGAGTCGAAAGTATTTATTATATAAATAAATTATGTTTATATAATGAATATTATTTTATTATTTTTTCTATTTTTATTTTCATTATTTATATTATAAATAAATATTTATTATTAAATTATTTACATATTTTTTGATGTTCGTATTAAATGTGATGGAATCCAATTTTTGTGAATTTCAAGTAACTAATTTTGAGACTTTTTTTCCTCATGCTTTTAGTGTTTTTACAAAAATTAAAGAATTACCTGATTTTATTTTGGATTTCTATACATCAAATTTCTAAAAATTTTTGATAAAATCATAGTACGCAGATGCAAGTATTTGATATGGTATAGTATTGAAATTTTCTTGTTGACTGTATTATTTATTATTGATTATTTATCATTGTTAGCTATATTTATTATTTGCATTGCTTTCAAAATAGTTACCTATATATTTTATAGTCGAAGATTCATGATTATAATTCCATTTAAGAAAAAGTTCTTCCGGAGTTATAATAGTTGTTATTTAGAGTAAAAATAACGAAAAATTCTGGACTTACTTTGAATTTCGCTAATTTTTTGAGTTAGTATTATCATTTTAATCAATTTTTTTCATCATAATCACTTTTGTGTAGTTTTCGTGAAATAATATTGTAAATAAAATTTTCTTCATATAAATATTTCAAGTATTTCTCGTTCTTTTCCAATATTTATGAAAATCGAAAAGAATTTTTAAATATTTTTTAAGATTTCTAGTACTTTCACAGCTTTTTTTAAATCGATTCTTAAAATTGTATGCCCTTGAATGCAAATATTATGAGATTATTGATAATTTTATAGATTTTAAGGATAATCAAATCTACGTTAATTTGAAGTATTTATTATGTATCCCTTGAATTTTCTTTTGTTTTTAGTATTTTTAAGATTTTTTATCGTTTTCTAGTATTTTTAAACATTGCAATTTGTGCAGTTTTTTCAGGAACACAGTTCTTTCATGTAATTCATGTATTTACTTTTCATGTATTTTTTTAACTTCTGAAAATCTATTTTAAATTTTGAAAAATCATGAAATTATTATAAATATTGATTCAAATAAAAATATTAAATATTGAATATAAAAAAAATGAATTATAAAATAGAAAAATATTAAAATATGTATTTTTATTACTTTTTTATGTATTAATTTTTCATGTATTTACAAAAATCAAAAGAATTTTTTCAGTAATTTTCTAGATTTCGAGTATTTTCATGAATTTTGATAAATCAATTCTTAAAATTATATGCTCCAGAGTGCAAATATCAATAGATTTTTTACAATTTCATAAATTTTGAGGATAATCAGGTCTACGTTTATTTCATGTATCCCTTGAATTTTCTTTTTTTTCAGTACTTATAAGATTTTTTATCGTTTTCTATTTTTTTATTTATTGCTATTTGTGCACATTTTTAAAAAAGCAATTATTTCATATAATCGTATAATATTCAGTATTTTTTTAGAAATTGTAATACTCGGTAGATTTTCTGGTTTTTTTATGAATTTCCATCTTAATTTTTCGGAAATTCATTTCCAAGTTTCAATGTTTTGAGATTCTTATAAAGTTTTTGTAGATTCAATGCTGTTTTCAAAAATCTCTTGAAAAAAATTTTCTTTTCCTACGTTTTCTTATAGGATAAATGTTTAGCTATATATTGTATTATAATTTAGTTTCAGAAAAAATTCCTTTCAAGTTAGAATTATTGTTATTTTAGATAGAAAAACTAAAAATTCTGGAGCTAATTTAAATTTTACTCATTTCAAAATTCAGATATGTTATTTTTATGCATCTTATTTTTTTATCATCATCAATTCTGTTTTTTTTTCGTGAAATAATAATAAATTCATCCCAAATTCTGGAGGGGTGTAAACCCCCAAAACTCCTCTCTCTCTACGCACCTGGATCTATCAGATTATTTTTTAATATTAATACTTTTTATGTTTCAAGATTCATAAGTCCATTCATCAACCAAATAAAATTTATTTTTCTATATTTTAATTTTTTTAAATTATTATTTAAATAATTTTAATAGTATTCGATGATAATTAATATGATTTTGGTAATAATTCGATGATAATAATCAGTTGACCCTGCTCTCGTGTAATACTGCAAATTGGATAGTTAATAAAAAATTATAATTCTTAATTTGGGGTAGTTTTTTTGGTAGAGCTGCTTCAAAACTTTCGGACGTCAAAAATATGCAAACAGAGTTTGATAAAATTTTGAAAAATCTGTGGTTTCGTAAAAAAAAAGTGATCTTTGTTTTGGCAACCACAAAAAACTCCATCATGCCAGAAACTCACAGAAAAAAAAAGTTTCAAAAAATCAAAATGCCCGTAAATTCATAGACAATCGTTACGTTTTCGCCTCGAAAATATCTCGACTACATAATTAGTGCCAGCAACGCACAAAGAGTACGTAAACCGGATTTACATACTTTTTTTTTTCTTCGCCGCGTCATCGCGCATTATTAACTCGCGCGTTATTCCATCCGCGTTCTCCTCTGATCTCTCTTCTTTTGCCTTCGTTTTCATCATTTTTTTCTCTCCACAATTCGGGCTCGCCCTCGGATCGAGAGATAGAAGCGACGATTTTATTCCGTTGAACGCGGCGGATATTTCGCGTCACGGAAATTTAATTGGAACAAGCGTCGTTACGTTCGCTGAAGCCAGAGGAGAAACAAAAAAACAGAAAAATTAAAAGGGGGGTTGGTGCTGGATAAAATTAAAAAAAAAAGGGGGCTGTCGTCGCCGTCGGGCGATCGGCCACGCGCTTTCTCATTTTCAAGCCGGGCTTCATGCACACGCATTTTGCCAGAGCTCCAGCGTTCTTTTTTTTCCGACGAAATTCTTGCGCTTGTTCTCGTAAAACTCGCTGACGCTGTTAAACATAATACAATCAGGACGCTTTCATTTTTACGACGACGAGAAAAAACTTTTATCGCTACTTAGAATTTTTCCCGCGTAAGCCGTGCTTTCCGGCGAGCATTGTCGTGAGTCGTGATATTCCATCATATCGAGCGCGATGAATTTTCATTTTTACGTGGTATAGTCTGGCGCAGGTGATTTTTAAGTTGTTATTCAATGCGTCACGTGGATTTTAGATTAATGGATGAATACGTTTTAAGGGGAGTTTTACAGATTTTTTATGTATGAGAAATGGGTTTTCAGGATGAGAGTTCGAAAATGAATTTTAGTAATTGAATTGGAGAGGGTTGTGAGAGAAAATTTGGATTATTAAATGTATGGAAGTTTAAAAGTTTTTGTAGTTAAAAAAGCAACAAGTGAAATTGTTGTGTTGTAGTCAAACCACTATTTAAAAGAAAAAAACTTTCATTTGATGATAGTTTTTTGGTAATTTTTATTTATTAAAGGATTGAAGGTCAGCTATAAAGACAGTTAAAGAAAAAAAAATTCTGATTATTTTGAAACTTTTTGCTGTATCTGACAGTTGTTGTAGGATTACATAAAGATAGCATAAAAAGAACATTCATATTTGTATGGTGAAGGAAAAGAACAAGAGAAATATTGTTTGGGGCATGAAGTTTACATAGTGGCCCTGCATGTTTGGGGCACGCAGGGCCGCCATGTTGTATCGACACAGCTGATCACAGCGTGGGAGAAGTACGTACTTCTCCTACGGTTTAGCGTGAGAGAAGAACTCTCACGTCAACAGTCAGGTAATTCATCATTTTTACAACTCTCAGCAGGGGTCCGAAATTACATATTCCTTGCAGGAGTTGAATAAATATTATTTGGGACATGAAGAGGTAATATTTATCTAAGATTACAACTGGCCTCGTGACACTTAAATGTATTATAACGATTTTGTTTTCGAAACGGGATTGTGAAAAAACTAATTATCTCTGGGTATTCATCTCTTAGAAGGATTTCTAAACTGTAACTTATTAATCTATGGAAACACTGAGAATTAAACTAGATTATCTATGTGCTACGTGCATGACCCAATTTTCGAATGACATCGAGAGCGCATAAATACGCCGACGTTTTTGAGAAACGACGGATTATTCTGAAGAGCATTGTACACATTTTATCAAGCAATATATATTGAATATAGAATTTACAAGTTGTTGTTCTTCTACTACTCGGGTACATATCACAGATTTACAATATTATTTTGTTAAAACATTATATTTTAACTCAATAATTTAAAAGTACATTATTTATATGAAATAAAAGTAGACATACCTTATTGAATATTTCAATTGACTTTGATTTTAACCTTTATTTGTTTAGGGCTTGAAATATATATGAAATCTCATTGCAGAGAACAATTTTTTCGATAAATATTTTATCTATCGCAATTAATTATACGATTATCATATTACACAATATGAACAAAGTTTTTTTGACTGTAAAATATTTTTAGTTTTGACTAACTAATGAAAGTAATCAAAAACGTACATTTTTTTGACTGAACTGAAAATTTATTTGGGTAATTATATGTTCATCTGGTAAAATAATGACAAAACGTTTTTTTGAGCAATACAATTTGTCAGTGTATAGCAATTGATAAATGACTTTAAATAGTTTTGATAGTTTAAAAATGATTTTGACAGTTTGGATATTTTTTTACAGTTTTAGCAGTTGATTGATTTATAACAAAATGGCAGTTTTGATAATATTAATAGATAAACAATCAAAAAAAGTGTTTTAAATGCAGACATATTTTACTTAACATTAGTTCCATAACAATTGTTTATTCTTACAGCATTATAATTATAGTCACATAACGACCCCCCCCCCCCCAAAAAAAAACGAAAAACTGAATGAAATAAACTTTTGTCTAGAAAGGAATGTTGAAATTTGAAATTCTTAAGTTTTAAAGATTTTAGGTGTTTGTTCATATTTTCCGAAAACAGTTGTTTACTAAAATATTGTTACTTGAAGTTTTTCTCCATATTTTAATGATTTAGAAGACTTCAATGATTTTCTATCTCGATTTCTAGAATTTAATGCTCTAAGATTCAAAGTTTTATTGATTTTTCTTACTTTCCATTATTCGTTGAGTGGAAACAATTTATCAAATTTTCTCTTTCCACGTAATCCCAGCCTTTGAATTTATGTATTCTTTAAATGCTTAAAATTTTTTAAATTTAATTATTATTGTTATAAAAAAATATTAATAAAAAAAAATTCATTTCAATTATTATTTTCTATTTCATTATTTATTTAAAATTGTTTTTTATTGATATTGTGAATTATATAAATTATATAATTTTTAAATTAAATCATATATATATATATATATATATATATATATAATATTTTATAGGAAATAATTTTTATACTAAATAATCATTATATTGTTTTTTTTTCTATTATTTTTTTATTTTCAAATATAAATTAAATTAAAATTAATATTGATATTTATAATAAGACTTACAATTCATTATTCTTTAAATTTTCTAAGTTATAAGTTATAAGTTCATAAGAAATTTTTTAAGTTAGAAATTTGAAACATGAATCAAATACACTTCTATTAAATTGTATTACCTCGAGACACCTACTTAATTTTTATACATTTTTTACCCATAAAATTTAAAATTTGTAGATTTCATGCAACCAGTATCTAAAAAAAATTTCAGTCTCAGTTACGTGCATGAAATAAATATAAAAGCTAATATAATTCAAATATTTCTGTATGATTCTAATACGTCAATGTATGAAATTCAATTCACAATTATAAATTAAATGGATGTCACAAGTTTCATGCAAACATTATATGTATGTTTGCATTAATTATTGTTTTCTAACAATATGTATTTATTTTATGTACAAAACGAGATATTTGAAATATCTATTAAATTAACCTAACCCAAGTGAAAAAATTGTCTCAGTATGACCCAAGTGCAGAAATATGTCACAATCTGACCCAAGTGCAAAAGACACTTTTTAGATATTTTAGACACCTACTAGACACACCTTTAAATACTATAAAGACAATTTTGGACACTTCGATACTTTAGTCATTATTTAGAGATTTAAGACACTTGCAAACAATTTTAGACATTTTAGACACTATTTAGACATTTTTGGACTCATGAGACACTACACATTTTGAGACGATTCAGACAGTTTAAGACACTACTTAGTCATTTGCAAACACGGTTTAGACATTCTTAGACAATACTCAGACAATTCCAGACACTTTTTGACATACTAAGACATTTTTAGACACATCTATTACATTTGTATTACCTCGAGAAACCTAATCGATTTTTATACATTTTTGACGCATTGAATTCAAAAATTTGTTCTAGATTTCATGCAGCCAGTATTTAAAAAAAAATTCAGTCTCAGTTACGTGCATGAAATGAATGTAAAAGCTTATATAATTCAAATACTTTTGTATGATTGTAATACGTCAATGTATTAAATTCAATTCACAATCATAAATTAGATTGATGTCACATTTATCACACATTATATAATATATTTTATATACTTTTAATGCATTATTAATACAGGGTATGTGTAATTTGCGTTATACAGTTTTTCTAAAATTTAAGACAAAAATTTTTAACAATGCACAAATAATACACGATTATTGAGAAAAAGATTCTTAGAACGGTTTAAAGCTTAAGAAGTTAGAGGAAATGAACTTTCATCCATGAAAAGGTCAACAAGTCGGAAGACGGCGGTCACGTTCGGCTCGGGAAATGTAATTTTGCAAGGAAAAGAAGAATGACAACATTCGCCGGTCGGGTTAATATGTAGTAATTCAATTTCAGGGCCAAACCACGGGTAACTGCATGCAGTAGTGAAAGTGGGGCGCAAGCTTTATGCCCCGAAAACTTGCAAGTCGCGGATGAAAAGCCCGGCAATGCGTTATAAATGGGAATGAATTATGTCACACGCACCGCGTCGGAACGGAATTATTGTCGGCCTCCGTTTCAGCTATTCCACCGGAGACATTAGTCAAACGGCAATCAATTATTGTTTCATGCAATTTGTCAGCTCGACCCATTTCGTCCGAGTCCCATTGTCGAGGCTATTCATTTAGCGACTTTCTTTGACGGTCGTTACAAACTCAATTTCGTTTGAAGCGATTCGTTCTTTTATCGAATTCGATCGAGAATGGCTCGAAGGGAAAAATTTGAATCCAAGGCAAAGTGGTGACGCGAGGAACTGGAATGAGTGGAGGGGAAGAAAAAAAAATGACGAATCGAGCAGTCGTAGTGATTGAAAAAACGAAACTGATTTTTAATTAGTGTTGACAGAGGTGTAGGAAGAAAATTTTTTATAGTTTTTGTATTCTTGAAGATGTATTTACGAGAGTAGGATTCTCCAAATTTTTTTGGAGTCTTTTGGAATCTAGATTCACAATTTTTTCAGGAAACGCAATGTTATTGACAATGATTGTAATCTATACAATATTCTAATTTCTAATTTTCGGTGTTGAACACAGAAATTAATTTCACTGGGACAAACTTTCCCTCGAGTTATGAAGAAAAGAGAAGGAAGTAAATAACAAAGTTGGCAACCTCTTGGCTAAAATTAAGGGATTGAAGATCCCAGCGCGCTGCAAGTTTCGAGGTAGAAAAAAGTAGATTCTTCTTCAAGCCTGTACTAATTTTGTAGCAACAGCTTACCTTGTTTGCAACAACACGGCCTTGGCAATCCGATTGGTCCAGACATTCACTCTCGTTTTAGCAACAGATGTTTCATCATTTTGGCTCTTATTTTTTCGGAAGTTCCTTTTTTTTCTATTTAAAATATTTATAACTTTTTCGTAAAAATCTGCCTTCAGCTCAGACAAAACCACTCCAGATATTTTTTTCCGAATTCGGAAAACCAGAGCTCTAGTAATTAAGAGATGACGTGGCGTTGGATTTTTCCGACGAGCTTTTGAAGACTGAATTAAAAGCAGGAGAGAACATGCCAGTGACGCATTTGAGTCAGTGCTGAACAGTGTTATTCGGAAACTATTTATGGTATCCCGTTGAATGAACGATCGCGATGAAACATTCAACATAATAGCCAGAGAATTAAAATTTCAGAAGCTCTCGTTTCAACATCGCAAATACCGGATTTTGCACTCCCAATGGAAGTATCGTTTCATAGGTAGCAATTTTGGCACGAAATTAGCGACCATTCAGCTTTATAGTCCAGGTATTCAATTGTCTGGAAAAAGCGCTTTAACGAATTTGGCGTGAATGATCATTATCGACAATGTTGAGATACAAACAAACTCTTTCATTCGAAATTCGTCGAATACGACCATGTAAATTAGCGATATCTGTTTTGACTGCTGAAATGAGAATTTTTTAGATGATGATCTTGGAAATGTAGAAGTAGTAGTTTCATCCTGTGTGCTTTAATGTGTGTAGTTTCATCAATAGTGCTAATAGTCATTTCTATTACACAATACTGAAAGTAGTTTAGTTTTACTAATAAACTAATTGTACGTTATGAATGAAATGAAAAGTATAAACGACATTCATACTTCTGACATGACCTAATACAAGTCATACATTATTCAGATTTGAAAATAATCTTTTGTATATTTGACTGGAGCAAATGTCTAACGTTTCGCTGAGCTTAGCCAAATAAACGCGCGACAAATCGTTGAATGATTCGAGGCTTTGACGTCAAAGAGCGTCGAGTCAAAGGCTCGGGGTGAACTGTAAGAAGAGATGACGATATGGAAATCAAGGCCGTCAAAGATGTTGCGGTGACGCTTTGATATCGGCGATTAGTATATCTCGTTAGTAAAGACGACGGTAGTTGTAAAAGCGAGAGATAAGCAAATCGATAAAGATATTAACGTTGTAAGAGAGAGGGCGAGAGAAATAGTGGAATAGAGTGCGAGGAACGTGAGTTTCGTAGAGGGGATTACACGGCTCGAAGGAAACGTTAGGGCCAACGTTACCGTACGCGTTAGCACTAACGTTACACTCATTGATAGCGCGTTTAATTAGCAGCCGACCGACAAATTCCGGCTAATTCCTGCATTCGGTATCCTTCCTTTAATTAGAATTCAACCCTTGAGATTTTGCGTGAACTGGCGATGAAGAAGGAGTCTTTGACCCCTGTGTCAGCATTGTACCTTCGGTCGTTTCTATGCATTCTTGTTTAAGGGCTTTTTATTGGTACAACTTCAGTTTACACAGTGAGATAAATTATACGAAGTTGGTGGATAAACAATAAAAGGTTAATTTTCAGGGTGGAATTAGTTTGACGATTGGGGGATACTTTTCCTAATACGTTTTTCCCAAAGTCCTTTTTTCCAAAAATTTATTTTCCCAAACGTTTTTTTCCAAAAAATTGTTCATCACAAATTTTTCAAATTTTCGTAAATAAAATAAATTTAAATAAATTTTAAATATATATTATAAATGTTTTCGGTTCTGAAAAAATAAAATTTCTTATTCGAAAAAAGGAAAAAATCCTATATATTTCCAAATCTCCGTTGAACTTTATGCTCTATTAAAGCTCGATGAAAGCATAAAATTTAACGGAGCTATCGGAGCAGAAATTAGATAAAGAAGAAAATTCTCGAAAGACTCAAGGGACTCAAGGGGGCATCCAAGAAGAATACGTCATTTTACGGAAGGTGGCGGGGCGAAGGGAGGGGGGAGCTCAAGTCCAGCAAGTCATCCCTACCACAACTTCTGACACATTCTAACTTTCGAGTAAAATTTTTTCCCTGTGTTCTCCAGTTCGTCATTTCTTGCTGTTCATATAAGTTCAGTTTGCGATTATTCTCTTGTATAATAAAAAGTGCTCATCCATAATTTAAGCTAAGACGCTTAAAAGGACATAACAATAATCATGAACAAAACACATTACTCGTTACTCCAAGTTTCGATATTTTTGAGATGACTGTAAAATACGCAATCATACCTATTAGAATTTCGTATTATTTTTTTACAAGGTACCCTACATATTTCTTATTTATCATCAGCAGTAAAAAAAAATTGAAAGATCAGGCTTGACATTCTGCAGATTATTGCAAGGCACATGAAGAAATTTTTTTTAATAAGTTACTGTACCATTATTGATTGTATTACTGTTTTTATTATACTATATTATAAAAAAAATGTCATTACAATAAGTTGTTAGGTGTCCATAATTATCGCAATAACGCAAAAACTATAACATATAATTATATGCGTTTCGATTTTGGAAAGAGCAACAGGCCTCAGAAATTTGAATTTTGGAAGGCAATTTTTCGGAAAGACATTTCAGAAAAATTCCGTATTATTCCGTGATTTTTCATCTTAAAAGTTAACTGAATAAGAACATTTTCTATTCCCCTTGTTTTTTTTTTTTCAGAACATTCTTAGGCTATAGAAAAAATGGAATTTAAACCGTCAAAGTCTTCGCTAAATTTTCAAAATTTAAAAGAAAAAATCATTCGTTCCATTAGGCAATAAAAAAGTACATGCACGGGTGTGTCACAGATACTTAATATGTAACAACAAAGATTCTGCTGAAATATTCGCACAACTAGGTAAGAATTATCCTGTAACCGATTAATTATAAATAAACAATAGTATAAGATTAAAAAAAAACAAAATGAATAATAACTACACGGAAAAGTAAAATGTTACTCTGTTTGAAAATTTGAGACATACGAGAAATGTTGAAAACCTTTCTATAACGTTCATATTGATAAACCTAAATCCGTTAAATATATCATTCATTGAGTCATAACCATGGCAGAAAAGATGAATTACTTAATTTAAAATTATTCCTATACGTAATTTGTCGTTTTTTTCGAAAAAAATTTTTATAATTTGTCTATTTAATCATTTTACTCAGCTACCATTGTTCAACATATACTTTTGAAGTCGATTAACTTTTGAATCTTCCTTCAGTCGTAAGCAGAATAAAACAACACTATAAAATGTAATTATTAAATAGTATTTCAAGTAATTATAGTTTTTTACTTAACCATTACTATAATTCATAAGCTACTTTTGAATACGGATTACTCTAATCTTTCAACGATTTCCATTTATGTGAACCCCTGAACTTAGTTTTATTAAATCAAGTGCAATGTTTCACAAGTATTTATTTGTATCTGAATTCCCTACTATCTTTTTTTAATTAAATACATATCATAATTTGAGAATAATTTTTATGATCATTTTTTTATCGTCTTGAACAATGACGATAATTTTGCTCATTATTCGAGACAGTAATCTTTTTTTTCTCCCATACTTTTTAAGATTTCAGATATTTAAGTAAAAACGTTATTGTTCTCGTAAACGTATTTTATACAAAGGACGATTATCATTTACAGAAATTAGTCTCGGCCATTATATAAACTCGCAGTATTTTCTTGGTTTGTATGAAGAACTGACGAGTTGTTTTGAGCAACGCTTCCTACATTAGAACATCGTTTTCATCTCATTGATGGAGAAAATGTATTTATACCTCTACGTATTTTTATAGATATAATGTAAACGATGTACTCGTCGATTAGTTGTAACTAGGATAATTATTAAAGGATTGTGAAAAACAAGTTCGTATCTTTTTTCTGATTTTTTCTATTCATTGTCGAATCAATTTTATTTACAAAATGATAAACTGCTTCTTTACAACGTTTGGGAACAAACTTCTTAATCATGTTCAAAAAAACATTCGGTGATTTTACAATGTTTTACGTATTTAATTTCTTATATTTTTAAACCATTACTTTTATTTTCGCAAATACGTATTCTTCATTTTTTACTGGATTAAAACAAGTCCCTTAAGTCATTTTCTACTCTATATTAAATTATCTACTAAACGGTATTACATGCGTCATAATAATAAAACATAAGAATAATTATTAAATATTCTGTCACATAAACGATTGTCGAAAATGCATGATTCTACGTCACAGGATCGAGTATTCAGTGATAATAGACTTTCGCCTTGAACGAAGGAAGCACCTTAAGCAAAAGATGTTTTCTCGGCAATGGAAGTAGATCAAGTTTTCTAATGTGCAATATAAACTCACGCGCCTTATAAGGACTCATGATAAAGGCACTGCAGGGACGTTACTTTCTTGAAGATTCTTTTTTCAACGAGGCACTCCTTGACTCTTATTATTTCTCGTCGCTCGCAGCCCTCAATTTCTCCTCTCATATTTTTTCCTTCCATCACATTGTGAAACTTTTTCATAAGAAGAGGCAACAATCTGAAGCGGCTCCAAGTAACAAGATGATAGATGTTTTCTACCTTAGTGCGAAAAGCATAAGGACACGTCGTTGCTTTGAGACGGCGTGGATAGGGAACGAGCAAAAGTGGATGAAATTGGAAATGTGATGTTGCTTACAGTACTTCTGCCAGATGCGATATTGAAATGATGAGAAAGTGAGTAAGTTCACAAAGACACTGTGAAAGTCAAATTAAATTCATCGAGGTTGTGAAGTCTGGAATTCTGTAATGATGATTATACTCAAATATATTTATAGTATTCTTGTGCAAAGGATAATTACAGAAATTACGTTTTTGTATCACAGATATTAAAATACTCAAACAGAAGATATTCAGAATATTGCATCGGATGCTCGAGAAACACGAGATGGAAAATTCTATTTCAGTAATGTTGGGATATAATGAAGTTTGAGCTCGCGAAAAAGACTCGCTAGAAAATTTCGATTCGCGAAAGATGATTTATAACGGAGTTTCGAGGCATCACTTTAATTCCATCACTTGAAATGCACGTTAGAGAATGTAATCCTCAGATATCTAGGATTTTCTTCATCCTTCAGATTCATTGTAATAATAATGTAAAGCTGAGGCGAACAATTTTCGAACCGCTTTTTCTGGACGGCATGATGTTCCATACTGTAGATAAATGAAAAGAGGAAAAAACGAATTCAATTGTTGGATTATTTGAATTTTGCTTTGTCTAGATACATTCAAACTTTGAAATTTGTCCCTCTGTCAGTCTTGTTCGGCCATTATCTAATGTTTGTTTAGGACCGTGTAGCTCGAAGGTGAATCAGGTTTTCACAGTCGACACAATCGACACGTCCATAAAACACTTGTTTTAAATTGATTTTAAAAAGCTGGTTTGATTTTCTACATGAATTACGTGATTTTTCAAAGTTTTTTCCGAAATCGTAGCTGTTAACAATTACAAAATTCACTTTTACGATCCGTAAAATAATACCTGCATAATTATGAAAACGACATTCACGTAGGTACACTCGTAAGCTTTCAGTTCTAAAATTATATAGCCCCATATATTCTGAATTTCAATTTTGACCCACAATTTGGATGGCAAATTTTTCTGTTAGCTCTTCCTTCAGAACACCTCCACGGATCGTAATGTGTGACGCGTTCGGGGAAACCATAACTCTCTAACGACGCAAAGTCCTGAAAAGTCACGTCGTGCCATTGCTTATACATTGAGTGCCACCGCTGGAAAATCCAACTCGCTCCGACGAGGATTCGATTTTTTGCTCTCTTCCAAGTGTCGCGGCAAACGTGCCTCGCTATTGCGACATGTCAATTAAAAATGTTCTTTTCCAAGTTTTACAGACGTTAGAAGATATTTAAAACATTCTTTGTGAAACTTATTACGTATGCACCCAGAACCAGCTTAGCTCATCTACTCGATACTTCCTAAAAATGGAACAAATGTAGGAAATGAGTACCCAGGTAAAAATGAGTAGATATCTGGAAATCTACAATAGATCGCTGGATATCTGTAGGAGATCTTTAGATATCTACTATAGATGTATATAGATCTCATTTGATTTTGTAATAGATAACCGTAGACTTACATAGATCTACAGGTAGATCTCTGTATATCTACTCGTAGATCATCATAGATTCTTATAGATATACTACTAGATCTCCGTATATCTTCGTAGATCTACTTGTAGATTTCGGTTGGTTTCCATAGATCTGTTGGTAGATCTACGAAGATCTTCATAAATCTATTTGTTGATTTCGGTCATTTCCATGTATCTTCTGGTAGGTCTATGAAGATCTTCATAGATCTATTCGTTGATCCCTATCATTTCCATGTATCTGCTGGTAGATCTATGAAGATCTTTATAGATCTATTTTGTTGATCTTAGTGATTCTCATATATCTGCTGGTAGATCTTTGTAGATTTACGTATATCTACAAGTAGATCTCTATCTTTCATCTCTCGCCATATATGTCTATCTATGCAGATCTCTATAGATCTATGTAGATCTACGTAGCTCTACTTGAGTAAATCTACAGTTGATCGCATGTAGATATCAAAACATCTACTCATTTTTACCTGGGTAGTTTCACATTATGAAACTTCAAAGAAGCAACAAATAAACAATGAATGAACACTTCATGTCTTGTTCGAAAGCTCATTTCACACAATATAGAAAGCTTTCCCTGAGATGAATGCCGGGATGTTCTACATCGCCGCAACATGACAAAATGACGCATTCAACGAATTTCAAATTGCACGCATTTCAAGGCACATCCTTCAGTGCCAGTCACAATACAAGTGCATCATTGTCGCTGAATACGGGCCTCGTATAGTAACACGCGAGGGAGTAGGTGTAACGATCGATCGAAAAAATATATCGTAAGCGAAATGGGAGGGAAGTGAATTATTGCCGTGTACCAAAGAGACGAATGGTGGGTACGGTTAGCGTATAACACGAAGGGGGAAGGGGGCAATAAGCGCGGCGCGCAGGCGTTACCGAGCTTTTTGCTCGGTAGCTCTTGTCTGCCTACCTGCCTGTTTATTCGCACTCTTTTCTTCCTCGCAAGCCCCTATTTATGTTCATACAAAAGCTACTTTTTCCCATTCTTTCTTTCAGGGAATTTTTATTGTGACAAGAAATAAAATACACTAGAAACAACCGAGCCAGTTACGTAGTGACGAATATTGTGAAAAGATTCGAATATTGGAATATCCGTCTCATCTTTTTTCCGTGTATGGTAATTAAAAAAATCCGTTAATCAACTCTCCTCGGTGAAACAAGTATTCTGCCTTAAAGACGCTCGAAAGTTGGATGGATTTTCGTTAGTCGCATTTCGGCAACAGGCGTGTCCCGTTATAGTTAATGACTCGTGCGCGGCACTGCATCTTGTTTAAAAGGAAAATTTTCAACAAGCTTATGTCAGAGCGCCCCTGGATGCCGGGACGAAGATAATTCCTGTCTCTTGTACTTCGCCGTGAATTTTGCACGGTAATTGGAAGTCCTTGTAACAAAGTGAACATGCAAAGTTCACATTTAGTACGAGTAATCACGATTCCGTTTACATTCATGTTTTAATGAGAATGTCATTTACAGAAATGACTGGAACTTGATGTTGATTCAAAAGTTAACGTCTTCCTCATTTTGCAAAACGGCCAAGGCTTTTTACATCATGTCAGTTATCTTGAAAAGTTGTTTATGTGTAATCTTTTGTTTGAGTTGCACCTGTCACGGAAATAAAGTCATTAGTTAGAGAGACGAACTTTTCTCTAACGCTTAACAAGATCACTGCAGGCTACTAAACAAAAGTTTTTAACGTAGTTTTGTTTTCTCAATGCGATTCTGAGAATTTGTTGGAAGTACTTGATTGCATTAGAATGCACTGCTCCGTGAATCCGCTCGAACAGTTGTCAAAGTTATGAGATAAGAGTAGCAGAAAACCTTTATTATACGAGCGCGAGTTTGAATTCAATGGTTCGTTTTCCTGGTAAATGTTTCATATCGTGGAATAATTTTCCTTGCATGGCATTAGATTCTGCTATTGCGAAAACGCAACATTGATGTTTTTCTAAAATTAAGATACATTAATTATATATTTTATTCTTTATATAAATATATGTATAAATTTATACATATATTTATATATATGTATAAAACCTATAAAATAACATATAGAAAATAGCAATCCAAAAATACAAAAGCCTCTAATTAATTTTCCATAATATTCTATAAAAAAATATCGATTGTTTACATCCAAACGTATATAAAATCATCCACGTGCTCCTCAGAGAATTTCCACGAGAAAAAAGGAAAACTCTTTGTCTTCTCCCAAATTCCATAGAGAACCTGTATGATTATTCGAGTCACGAGTACTATAACACGGTACAATAAATCAAAGCGGCCAACAAGCGTTATCGATCAAATTGCCTGAGTAAAAAGAGCGCGAGAGCAACAGGGCCGTTGTTTTCCCGAAAGACCAACATTTGCACGAGTGAGAGCGATACGAGGGGTTTTGTTGGAGGAGTAGGGGAAAGGGGGTGGGGGGTAAAAAGCGAGAGTCAGTTAAGCCTGCGATCTTGGAAAACGCGTCAGGAAAGGCAGAGTGTATTGCACACAGCACGTAATGACTCGTGGGGCTGAGAGAAACGAGACTCGTGCGGTTCGCCAACTGCAGGTGAACGAGCACGCCGCAAGATGGGAATCGATTTGATGCCGACCAATCCACCGAAGCCCCGTGACACTAAAATCGTCTTTTTTGCATCTCCCTGGCCTGCATTTACGCGGATCCACCGGCCATAAATATCTCCGAGTATCCCACGTTGCCTCTCCAAAACTCCATCGGCCCCCCCTCCTCTCCCCCGCGAATATTTTATCTTTATTCCTTTTCCTCGAAATGTTAATTCGAGTACATCTGTGGCTTGTGCGTGAGCTTGGTAGAGTGGGATTTTAGGGGTTAAAAAGCCTCGTGGAATTGGATTGAAATTGATTATTTTGTGTGAGATTCTTGATCAGTGAGGTCTGCACAGGTAAAAATAAGTAGATCTTTTGATATCTACATGAGATCAACTGTAGATCTACTTAAGTATCTACTTGAGATCCCAGATTTGGTACATCTACGTATATCGAGGTAGATCTATAGAGATCTGCATAGATAGATATATATGGCGAGAGATGAAAGATAGAGATCTACTTGTAGATATACATAAATCTACAAAGATCTGCCCGCAGATATATATGAAAATGACTAAGATCAACAAATAGTTGTATAAAGTTCTTCATAGATTGACCAGCAGATACATGGAAATGACCGAGATCAACAAATAGATCTATGAAGATCTTCGTCGATCTACCAACAGATCTATGGAAATCAACCGAGATCTACAAGTAGATATACGAAGATATGTGGAGATCTAGTAGTACATCTATAAGAATCTATGGTGACCTACGAGTAGATATACAGAGATTTACCTGTAGATCTATGTAAGTCTACGGTTATCTATTACGAGATCAAATGAGATCTATAGACATCTATAGTAGATATCTAAAGATCTCCAATAGATATCCAGAGATCTATTGTAGATCTCCAGATATCTACTCACTTTTACCTGGGTCGGTTGGCATATTCTACATATTTTGGCACGATGTGTGTAGATTACGTAGAAAACTGTAATATACATTTTCGACATTTAAATAACTTTAACTATGCTGCTGGACTTCGATTTCGACGGATAAATTATATACGTTTATTATCAAGTAAATACTTTTGTTTCATTTACGCAATAATGATGAATGTATATTGAATTAAACATGAAAATTTAAGCATTATTATTTATTTTTAATTTACGCATCATTTTTGGGAGGATTGAGTCTAGTCATAGATCTACTCATAGAAAAATGGTATAATTGTATTGTGTACAATATTTAGTTAACTGTAATTGAACACTTGATGAAGTGCGTTGAAATTAAGTAACATACCTTATTTGTTTATGCTTTGTCATTTTCTAAAAATAATTGTACAATGCATACAACATTTGTTTTGAAATATATATAATAATTATTCATCAGTTATACATCACTTTTTATAATCTATCTTCTCATTATTGGACAAAACTGTCTGAAAATCAGGTAGTATTATAACTAAAAATGTGAAAAATTGAATTTTAGCTTTGGACTTAAGAAGTTCTTAAAGTACCAATTTTTTTAAACATTTACATTTTAAATAATAAAAGTTATTCTCGATTCAATCCACGTTTGGCTTTATATGGAAAAAACACTTGTTTTTATACTGAATTTTGAAAAATTAACAATAATTAGGCCCTATAATTAAAAACTAATTTTATAAATTATGAAAAAAAAAAATAGAAATATATGAAAATATAAAAATATAAAAACTAATTTTATTATTTTATTTTAATATCATATAAGTTTTATTTCATTTTATAATATTTTTAGTTTATTTTATTTTATAATTTATGATATAAAAAGTAATATTAACAGCCCTAAAAATTAACAATAATTAACAATAATTAACAATAATTAATAAAAATAAGAATGCCTATAACTCTATAAATTATAAAATTCTTAGAATTTCAGATAATAATCACAAAATATTGTAAATTTTGTTCGTTATGAAACTTTTTCGAAACATAAATAGTGTAATTTTAAGATTTTTCGTACAAATATGAAAAACTTGAAAAATAGTCAAAAATGAACAAAATATTCATGATCAGGAAAATCAAAGTGAACTAGAAGCACAAAAAAAATTTTGAGCCTGAATGGTTAATCCAGATAAAATTCACGTTTGCTATGAAGAGAATAAATTTCTTATACTTGCTTTTCAATTGAATTTTGTAAAATGAACAATCATTGAAAATCAGAAAGATTGCCTACAAATAAAAAAATTAGAATAGTTTTTTGAATATTAAAGAACACTCACAAATCTTGTTAATTGTGTTTATTATCAAACTTTTTCGAAACATGAATGATTCAAGTTTCAAATTTTTTTGTACAAATATAAAAAACTTGAATAATATTTACAAATAAACAAAATATGAATGATTTGGAAAAATTGAAGTGAACTAGAAGCACAAAATAAATTTTGAGCCTGAGAGGTAATTCAATATAAAATCTACGTTTTGCTATTGAAGGGAAGAAATACTTGTTTTTCAACTGAATTTTGAAAAATTAACAATATTTGAAAATTAGAAAGATTGCCTATAACTATGTAAATTTGGAAAATTTTGGCTTTTCAGAAAATACTTACGAATCTTGTAAGTTGTGTTCGTTATCAAACTTTTTTGTAATATTATTGATGTAAGTTTGGGAGTTTTTGTGAAATAATATGAAAAACATAAAAAAGATTCTAAAATAAACAAAGTATTGGTGAGTTGAAAAAATTGAAGTGAATTAGAAGCACAAAATAAAATTTTGAACCTGAGAGGAAATTCGAGATGAAATCCACGTTTGGCTATGAAGGAAAAAAATAATTGTCTTTCAACTGGATTTAGAAAAATAAACAATCATTGAAAATTAGAAAGATTGCCTATAACAATATAGACTAGAAAAATCCTTACATTTCCAGAAAATACTCAAAAATCTTGTAAATTGTGTTCGTTATCAAACTTTCTCGAAATATGAATAATGTAAGTTTGAGATTTTTTTTACAAATATGAAAAACTTGAAATGTACTCAAAAATAAATAAAATGTAGGCTGAGATGGAAAAATGTAAGTGTACTAAAAGCGCTAAAAAGAATTTCAAACATTAAAGGTTATTCTTGATAAAATCCTCGTTTGGTTTTCGAAGGAATAAAAACTTGTCCATCAACTGAATTTAGTATGGTAAATTTAACAATAATTGAAAATGATAAAGATTGCTTATAACTATAAAAATTAAAATAATTGTTAAATTTATAAAATACCCAAAAATCTTGTAAACTGTGTTCGTAAATAAACTTTTTCGAATTATGAATGACGTAAGTTTATGATTTTTCGGTACCAATATAAAAAACTTGAAAAGTATTCGACAAATTTTCGTAAAATCTTCGGTTTACACCCATTTCTCCGATTCCATTTCTCCGACGGACAAATCTCCGAAAGTACAAACTCTGAAAAATTAGAAAAAAAAAAAAATAGAAAAAAACGTAGGATAAATAATTGTCACGAATTTTAAAAAAATTTATTTCTTTTTAATGAGACATTAGTGGCTATGAAGCGTAAAAAACCTAATTCTTCGTGTCTGTCTATGTAAACCCCATACTCTTCTACAATTTTACGCAGTCTGTCTAGGTGCTCAATCCACTTTTTACGAGGTGTTGCTTTTATTCTCCGACTAAGTCGAAATTCGGTTATCATTGTTTCCGTATCAGCTTGTTCTTTTTGAAGTTCTGTAAGAGCTGAATATAGGTCTGGGTGGTGTTTCTCTACAGCGATGCTGAATCTGTTGTGCCACCCCTCACTTGAAATGGAATGTAATCAAAATCTTCCATAAATATGCATGATGATGTTCTTTAATTTTTCTATAAGTATCTTACAATTTTAAGAAGTATTTAAAAGTCATGAAAATTAATCAGTTAGAAATATTTCCATAAAACTTACAAAGCTTTGTATATTCTTTGTATTATGTTTATAAATACAGCTAAGAACTGTACATATTTAATGTTTTCAATATAGACAGCTTGTTTTTCCCTAAGGAACCAGTCCGTCCTTTGCACCAACAAAATTCTAATGAAGAGCGACGGTTTGATCGCAAAGTCTTTGATGAAAGCGTCAAAGTCAAGTTGTTAATAGCTTGTTGATGTAGATCGAGTTGTGTTGGCCCCAACTTTCGACCAACTAATCTACATTGACGACTTTCACGCGACAAGCAATTGATGTTTCACGACACCGTTGAGTTGAGCGAAATCGTGTATTCGATACAACGGTTAATGTTGGAGCCGACGGCGTGTAAATGCATGCCTATCGAATTATTCTGTGCCAAGGAGTCCTGGTCTCAATGACGGCCTTTACAACCTGTTACAGGTTCGTAACAGCGTTAGATAACGTGACACACAGTTTCGTGTCAAAGATGGGGAGGGTTTGCATTCTCTAATTTCATCGATGATTCTCCTGCTTTGATAGAGACATCGATGTTCTTCACAGGATAGTGTTATAGATGCTCTGGTTGAAAGGTGACATGTTCAGGACATCGTTCTCATTATTGTGAGATGAGGTAGAACGGATCTGAAATTGAAAACGACTTCGTTCGTTGGATAAAAGATTAGTGAAACGATTCGGTGGTTTGGGCAAATGTTACTATTTGTGAGGTTGTGACAACCATATTGTTTTTTCGGTGCAGTTTCCAAAGTTCAGTGATCAATTCTAGTTTCTAGCAGATAATTGCAAACTGCTGTTAGACAATCATGAACGTCACCAAACAGATTTTTTCCACCGTCTACGCGTAGAGTAGATAATAGCTGACTGTCATGCGATGACTCGATGTTTTATTATCAGGCTGTCGGATAACTCGGGGAGAAAATGAAAATTCTCTTATGCAGTGAACTTGCGGACGTGATAGATGACGTTCAGCTTTATCGATCTCGGGAAAAGGGGTAGGGTGCGGGACTGGTAGATAATCAGCAAACAGTGCCAGCGAAATTATCCGGCGACAGCGCGCGCTCACAATACGACACGTAATAATGAGTTGTTGAAGTCATCGCGAAACCGCGGAACGGAGTTCGGCTCTTGAAATGCTTGCAGCGCCGGCAAAAGCGATCAAGCTGCATTTTCACGTCGCACAATGGAGAAGTCTTTCAACGTTGATAGGAAAGTTGCCTGTTCTCACGTAATGCAAATTTATGAAGCATCAACTTTCATTTCAAAGTTGTCTCTAATAGACTTGCTGTAACTATTTTTCATTCAAGACCAGATTTGGTTGTTCTTGGGAAAACGGTGTTTCAGAATGAGTTAAGGGGTTATATACAAAGTTGAGGGGAAAAAGTGAGCTAAGTTCGAGATTTCTTTCTCCCGGTAAAAAAAAAAAGAAAAATTAAAAAAAAAGTGTTATTTGAAAAAGCGAAAGACAATTTGTTAGTTGTATTATTCAAGAAAAAAAAAACACAATTTGAATCATAAAAAAATTAGTACTCTATTGTTTTCTCGATAAAATTGCAATAATAAAATACCTTCCCCTCGTTAAAAAAACGTTGATTATTCACTACAACGTACTCAAATAAGTTTCAAGGCTCTCAATGTTCTGCAATTTCCAGAGATACTCGACTGCAACGGAAATATGCTAGAAATTTCATTTCCATAATAACATCACGAGACACCTTTCTATGTCACTTGCATTTTTGTGGAAGAGGCGTTAGAGTAATTTCGAGCTTTCAGTTGCGCGTTAAATATGCAAGCGTTGAAACGTCCACGCGACGGAAGCTCTGGCAAGGGACCCGGGAACAGTTGAAAAACAAAAGCCGCCGCAAGACGGATCAAAGAGCAGAGGGAAGTCTCTTCTTTGCTTCCGGTACAAACTTTGTCCCCGCTGCGTTCCTTGCCCCTTTCCGCGCCCTTGTTTTTTTCTTTCTTTCGAGTGATTTCCACCGAGTGCAGCACGCGAGCCCTAATTTTCCTCGCTGGGGAGATTGAGAAGACGGGAAAAGCGGGGCGAATGAAATCGAGCTCGACCGGGTAACCGAAACTGAAAATATTCGCAGAAAAGCCCTTTGAACCTTTGTCCCCGTCTGTTGACGGCCCTTCACCGACGGCTTACGACATTAATTGGATTGTGCTTTTCTCGTCTTTTTTCACACGTTTTCTTTTTTGCTTCAACTACTTCTCCGAGCCATTTCTTACTTTGTTGAGCAGCATGGCTTTCGACAATAAACTGCTTATCGATGGTAGTAACTGGATGATGTCGAGGGTATTCGAGGGAGCTTTAACAATGGGTAGATTTTATCATTTGTCGTTTCAAGAGGTTTCAAATTTCGAAGGCAAACATTATGCAGTGTGAGTGATTTGGTCTAACTTTTACAAGACGCGGAACATCTTCAAGTTGAATGGGCGACTGAAATCAGATGCAACGAGACGTGTCATTCGCGTTGCGAATTACATTGGAGCTTATTGCGTTTGGCAGTTACTATATCCAGCAACAAATGTGTTTGTTGTATGATCTATGAAAGGTAATGACACGCCCGCGCGAACAGGGTTGCTGGGTTGCACGTTCAGACGGCTGGAATGAGTGTAAGCAAGCCCGAATTCCCAGATAAAACGTGGCGGCAAATGCTGCTTCGGTTCCGCGTTGCACGTATTAGGAAATTTCGAAAGTATCCCTGAGAAATCTCTTACACCTAGCGTTTGATACAAATTCACTGTGATAGTCGAAGCTAGATAAGTAGTTGAGCTATGCGGATGCTAGTTAGATTGAGTAGTGGGGGTAAGAGTATGGTATCGACGAGTCAGTATCAACGGTCGGTAAGATGTGATAAAGGTTGTTTGAATAGGTTCCTACCTTACCTTACAACAACTGTCAACAAAACTTTGGACTACTTCAAGCTTGCACAGTTCCACGAAAGAGAAACGGAAAATTCCTTAAGTGATTGTCTTCTATATATGTCATGTACACATTCATGACTCATATAGGTGCACTTCCAGATCTTCATTTACCAACGGTAGATTAATGATTTAACCGTCTTTCGTAATCGCAAAAGCTGAAGACCTAAACTCCATCTCAAAAAACAGTTAAACAACCAGCGGTCTCGAAGAATTTCATTCAGTTAGGAAGAAACGGGAGCGTGGGGCAATCACAACCCGAATTATGAATAGTTGGAGTAAATGAATTTCGAAGTAGTTGAGTAAAGCGGGAAAGGCGAAAATAGGGAAGAGCAAGTTTCGTGCAAACAAGCGGGGAGGGTCTTGAAGGAAAAAAAAAAGGGAACCAAACTTTGTTACGCTCGATGCATATCGCGGGGAATCTTAATTCCCGGAGCAGCTCCTGATTCCCTGGCTCGTTCCTTATGCACGGCAAGCAGCGTGACAAATAGCTTTTAATTTCTCGTCCCTGTTTACCCAAGGAGTAGGCGCGCCATCCACGACCCCCCGAATTAATTGCCCTGGCCAAGATAGCGGGTAGTAGGTACTTTCTTCGCGGACGTTATCTTATCGTCGACCACTTTAAGCGACGTCCTTCCCGAACATGGTCCAACCAAGTTGCCGCCGGTGAAACCTGCAAAGTACACACTCCGCCGAATCTAAACGAACGATCGCGAATGCAAACGGGGCCTAAGCCTCTTCGGGCGACGTTGTTTGCTTTTACTCACCTCGACGGGAGACATTCAATCGCCTTGTTTCCGATTAACGTCACCTCTTCGTGTCATGAAAATGCATGTAAATTCGGTGTTTGGATATAACAGGCAAGGTTTTTTGAAGGAGATGAGTTTGAATATGGAAAGGTAAGTGATATGATGATCTGTGATTTAGGTGATCTGAGTGATTTAGGTGTTGTAGGATTACATAAATATAGCATAATAGGAACTTTTATATTTGTGTGGTGAAGGAAAAGAACAAGAGAAATATTATTTGGGGCATGAAGAGGTAATATTAACTTAACTTAACTTAACTTAACTTACCTCTTAGACAATTTCTAAACTGTAACTTATCAATCTATGGAAACACCGAGAATTAAACTAGATTTTATCTACGTGCTACCTGCATGATCCAATTTTCGAATGTCATCGAGAGCGCATAAATACGCCGACGTTTTTGAGAAACTACGGATTATTCTGAAGAGCATTGTACACATTTTATTGAGCAATACATATTGAATATATAATTTACAAGTTGTTGTTCTTCTACTACTCGGGTACATGTCAGATATTTAGATAGCTTAGTTAATGAGATGACGATGTTCATAAAGTTTACAACATTGACAAATCACACGAAAAAAAAAGAAATGTTCAAAATTATAAGCAGTATCAAGATCTGAAAAAAAGGTGATTAAATACAAGAAAACGTTCTTCTTCGGAATATTTTTCAAGCTTTTTAGAAACCCTCTCGGGCAGTTTTTCGATCGAAATCATTATGAAGTAGGTCAAGTGTTACTCAGCGAAAGCGTAGGACCACGGACATCGATCATAAGAATTATCTCAACGAAAACCTGCATGTGACAGTGAATAATGTTTTCTCATTGTTCAGATTTCATTAATCCCAGGCCAGCGCTCTACGTTTTTTCCGCTCTCGTTGGAAAGCTTTAGATAAAAATTGTTTGAATGTTTGATGAAAATGTGATATCACACAAAAAAGAAAATAATGTGGTAGAAACAACGAAGGTCTCATTACGATGAAAGCAACACATTTTCCAGACATGCTGATGATGACGTATCGTCGAAAAGGATACGTGAGAATTGAGAAAAGTACTCAAAACTTTTAATATACTTTTACAATAATGTTTCTATAAATAACAATAACAATAAGAAATAAAATCCAGGAAACTGGAGAGAATTGAGGAAGGATCAAATCGTCGTTTTACGGAAATAAGCGAAATTTCATCAACCTGCAACGTCAGCGTAGCTACGTTAATCGCATTTTAATAATGTACATTACTTTTACGCAGCACAACAAATCTCAGTGAATTTTAAATGTACACCAACTTAATTCGTAACAGCTTTGGTAAGTTTAATCCGTGGGGTAGGAAAAGCGAACGCTCTCGTAGGATTTATATAGGAGCTGTAATTTAACAAGCGCTCGTGCAACTATGAAATGTCAAGGAATTCTGGGCCGTGACCACAATTTAATGAATAAAGCTGAAATCCTTACTTGCTCTGCGAAATCGTTGCGTTGGCGTCAAAAAAGTTTTCACTGAATATCCTTGATTTTGAAGAGTTAGACGTGATTTCATTGGTTGGTTGGAAGAGAAAGACAAAAAAAAGAACGATTTTTGAAGAATGTACAATTGTATGAAAATTTTAAAGCTGATTTATTTAATAATGGTTTGAGAACATATATTTTGAAGAAAAATTTTTTAGGTTAAGATAGAGTTTAGGATAAATTTGTAATTGATAAAATGATCTAAAGAATAATTTTTAGTCAAGAATCATTTTATTTGCTATAATGAAAAAAATTGTTTTCACCTAGTGATAAAAAGAAAAAACCCTAGAAATTATGGAAATATTTATGATCTAAAGAACTTTGAAATTTGAAGATTTGAATTCTAGAATTTTAGACAGGAATTCATAAAAAAAATCTAAAAAGCATTTCGAATTCTGAAAAAACTTGGCAGAAATGCTAAAAGTATTATTATTCTGTAGAAAAATAGTTTTCAAGAAAATCTGAAAAAACACAAAAGATTTATTGAACTCGGAATTCCGGGCGATCGAATTCCAAAAAAAAAACAACAAAAAAAAAATTCTCAGGAGTTAAAAAATTTGTAGAAACACTAAAAATTTAGAAGATTATTAAAAAATGCTACAAAAATAATGAACACTTTAAAAAGTACAAAAATATACAAAATCCATATGATATTAATAAATATTTTAAAAATTCTAACAATTTTTAAAGTCTATAGAGACTCAAGAAATTTAGAAGAATATTAGAGAACGATACAAAATTTTATAAACACTTTAAAAAGTACGAAAATATACAAAATGCATATAATATCAAAAAAAAAAAAAAAAAATTCTAAAAAGTTAAAAAATCTACATAAACACAAGAAATTCAGAATTAATATTAAAGAAAGATAACAAATTTTTTATACACTTTAGAAAGTACGAAAATATACGAAATTCATGAAATATTCAAAATCTACGAAGTTCTTATTTTTCTGAACATATTTAAAAAAATACTAGAAATCTATTGCAATTAGAGTTATAGAAATCTGAATAATAATCTGCAAACAAATTATAAGTTTAAAAATACTAGGAACACCAAATCATTGTAAATTTCAATACTTTTGCATCGAATTCTAGAAATCTGTATAAACCATCATAGCAGACAGTAAATTTTTAAAATTACTGAAAAATACTACAAAATTGTATGAATAACATAAAACACGGAAATTTTCGAAACTCTTAAAATGCTCAGAAAAAAAAGTTTTTGTGGAATTTTGTGATTATCGAACTTTTAACGATTTAGTTTCAATAAGAAGATTTATCAATTTCTCGAATTTCAGAGTTTCAAAATAATCTAGATTTGAAGTTTAAACTATTCTCAAATCGGAAAAATCGATTTTTCTGATTTTCAAATCACTGAGGTTAGAATTTCGTTCTTTTTTGATACTTTGAGTATTTTCAATTTTCCTTATCATTTACAGAACTTGAAGGATTTTTTGATCTTAAAAATTTCTATATAGTTTTCAAAAAAAACTTTGGAAAAATGCTACAAGTATTATTATTCTATAAATAAGAGTTTTTTTAAAAATCTGAAAAAACACAAAAGATTTTTAAAATTCCGAATTCCTGACGATCAAATTCTAAAAACCAAAGTGAGAAAAATTCTTAAAAGTTAAAAAATCTATAGAATATCAGAAAGTTAGAAGAATATTGAAAAACGCTGCAAAATTTTATAAACACTCAAAAAAGTAGGTACGAAAATGTAATAAATTTAGAAAATATTCAAAATCTTCGTAGAGCAAATTTTTCTCAACATCTTCAAAAAAATACTGGAAATTTATTGAAAACAGAATTCAAAAAATTTATATAGCAATTAACAAACTAATTCAAATTTAAATAAGTCTTCGTTTAAATTTTTTTAATAATTAAATTAATAAATAATTAATTTAGAAAAAATTATTATGAACAATCAAATAAATTTAAATTTCGGTTATAAAAATACCAAAAATATCAAATCATTGTAAATTTCAATACTTTACCATTGAATTCTAGAAATTTTTATAGTGCATCATAAAAATACAATAAATTTGTTAAAATTACTGAAAAATACTACAAAATTGTATGAATTACATGAAAAACGAGAATTTTATGATTTTTGACTTTTTAAAGTTCTGGTTTCGATATTAAGAGTTTTTAATTTCACAAATTTCGAAGCTTCAATATAATCTAAATTTGAAGTCTTAAGTCTAACATTTTTCATATACATATTCAATATAATGAAAAATCAATTTTTGTGATTTTCAAATCACCGAGGTTAGAATTTCATCTTTTTTTAATACTTTGAGTATTTTTGATTTTCCTTATCATTTACATAACTTAAAGGTTTTTCTGATCTCTACACTGAGAAAATAAAAAAGCATCCATTCCTATTTTTCTGATCTGCGACATAGAAATATCTTGCAAATTACCAAAATATACTCGATACACCAAATTTAATACATCCCAAGTAAAAATGAGTAGATCTTTTGATATCTACATGAGATCAACTGTAAATCTACTCAAGTACATCTACAGAGATCCCAGATTTGGGTACATCTACGTAGATCTACATAGATCTATAGAGATCTGCAGAGATAGATATATATGGCGAGAGATGAAAGATAGAGATCTACTTGTAGATATACGTAGATCTACAAAGATCTACCAGCAGATATATGAAAATGACTAAAATCAACAAATAGATCAATAAAGATCTTCATAGACCTACCAGCAGATACATGGAAATAACCGAGATCAACAAATAGATCTATGAAGATCTTCGTAGATCTACCAACAGATCTATGGAAATCAACCGAGATCTACAAGTAGATCTACG
>JAPYZL010133879.1:0-15094 GCA_030522825.1 Platygaster orseoliae
AGGGGATGTCTGCGAATTGCGCGTCGAAACGCTTTTCTGTCGCTCGACGGACACTCAATCGCTACTTACAAAATTTTTGTTCTTAACAAATAAAAATTTAAAAAATCAAATTTAGTTCCTAACAAAAAAGTTTTTATTGACATTGTTTATGAAATCATTTATTTTGTGTTTCCCACAATTTTTCAGCAATCAACCTCGTGAAAATCGCGATTTCCGGAATTACGCATTTCGCCCCACTGGTTGCGCATTTTGCCCTAGCGTGGGGCAGCAGAAAATCGTTTTTTTTTTTTAATAAATATATGAAGCATAAGGTTCAACTAGAACTAAAGTTGCCTGAGGCTAAATTGTAGCCACATATATGGGCTACAATATAGTGCCATTTGCAGATCCTCTCAGCCCTTATAACTAGAACTAAAGTTGCCTGAGGCTAAATTGTAGCCACATATATGGGCTACAATATAGTGCCATTTGCAGATCCTCTCAGCCCTTATATTGCCTCAAAAATTTAATATTATCAAAAACTGCGCATTTTTCCCCAGTCTCCTACTTTACAGATTTCCAAAAACTGATGCTATAGAATCAAAAGCATCAATAATTATGATTATCACAATAAACACTTCAGGCAGCAGAGTCTTTTTTTCAGACTCCTATTACTATTATTTCGTATTTTATCAATATTCATTAAACTAGATAAACTCCCACATTCCTTTTATTCACCATTAATTTTAGTCTCTAAAACTTCAAATCAGCATACCTTTACTAATTACGTCATCTCAAAAAACTGCAATGACTTGATAACACTACCATTTTTCGAATCAGTCGTTTTTGGCCGAATGCCACCTTTCCACACCATCCAAGCAATCTACTATTCCACCCGCGTAGGGCTCTACTGTTCCTAGTCACGCGAATGTCAGCTAAAAGTACTGTTAGCTTGGCTGACGATGATCGCCTTGCACTTGGCGAGCAGTTCCTGCCAATGCCGCTTTTACCTCGCGTTGAACGAACTCGAACGGGCGCAACGATTCCCGAACGAACGAAAGCAAAACCCATTCCTGCGGAGACGTTGCACCCACGCGCGGGGGTGTTATTATTCCACTAACTCGCGATACGGGAAAAAAATCGCGAGCAGGAAACGCCGGGAATCCGGCCCCAGGAAACGTATTTTCGAGGCGGCTTTTCAAATGCGCTCTTCTCGAGCGTGATAATTTTCCGAAGGGTCCGGGGGGAGTTGGGCAGCGGGAAAATTGGTCGTTTCGAATGTTCCAAGACATATTTCGTACCAACTGAGGTAGGGAGGGGGGCCACGGGGCGTAGGCCCCGAGTGCGTTCCCCGTAACGCAAGAGCGCCGCGCTATGTATTTATGAAGTCGTCTACGCCGACGCCGCGTCGGCTCATTTTCCACACGCGAGATTTACGTATGGATTTGTTTCCAGTGAATCAAGTCAGGGGAGGGGGAAACTGGGGGAGGGGATGGTGATAAGTACATATGCGAAGTGTAGTTATATTGAATAGTGACGCTCTGAGGAGTCAAGATTATTTTAAGATGAAGTTGAAATTTGAAAATTGTTGAACATTTAGAATATAATCTTTACAATCAACTACATTAAAACTTAGAACTTACTTTTACAACTATGTTCAGTTTCACAACTTGTATAATTCTCGTAATTCCAGGAGGCTGACTTATCCGCGAAAAACGAGGTTTGAAAGTATCAAGTAAATTATACATTTCGCTTTTTCGCCTTGTTCATTCCCTCCTTTTTCTCTCTCTTGTTGTTCCGGAGCTTACATAAATAAAGTCGATTGTTGTTTTTCGCCGATGAAAAATGCCCTGTAACGGTAAGCTCACAAAAACCGAAAACTGTTTCTGTTACAGATGCGGCCGCTGCCGGGCCCGTCTCTCGCGTGCACACTGGCGGCAAAGTTCCTCGCAATTATGGTGAGTTATCGATATTCCCCGATAATTATAGGTGCGGGGGGTATGGGGGGAGGAGAGGGAGAACGGTTGATTTTTTTTCTCGCTGCTGGTAGGTTTCTACCCGTAACCAATATTTTCGCGCTTTCTATTCCGCGCGTAACGATTTTATGCAAATTTCTTTTGGCGAATTTCTCCTGTTGGTTAATCGATTCAGGGACGGATACCTAAAGCTTTGGTTGGTCCATATTTCAGTAAATAAATGGTTGCTGGAACTGATTTTTTTTCTGTTTCAAAGTATGAAAATATTTCTTATTTTTTAATCTGTTTAACTTTTCATGTTTTTATAAATTTCTTGGATATTTTTATTTAAAAATTTTTCAGGAACATCACAAAGTTACGAATTCCCACATTTTTTCACAAAGTACACAAATCATAGAATATTTGCTGAAATCCTACAAATTTCTCAAATTTCTAGAATCGTTAACAATTTTAAAAAATTGTCGATGTTCATCAGTTTTTGAAAATGTTCTGAATTCAGAACATAATGCAAACTATTTACAACTTTTAGATTATAATCCAAATTTATATCTTCCTTTTCCAGGTTGTATGCAATTTCTTATCATTTTTGAGTATTATATAGAAAATTAAAAGTTTTTTGACATTATATTAGTATTTCAATTAATAAAAATTATTCAGTATTATACTCTGTCAACAAAAATTCATTGTGTGAATTTCAATCTTTTTAAAAATATCTTAGATATTTTTATTTAAAAAATTTTTAGGAATATTACAAAGTTATGAATTCCTTTATTTTTTCACAAATTACACATATCATAGAATATTTGCTGAAATCCTATAAATTTCTTGAATTTTTATGATCCTTGACAAATTTTAAAAATTATCGATGTTCATCGTCTTTTCGAAATGTTCTTAATTCAGAACATAATAGATACAAACTATTCAAAACTTAGAAATTTTAATAGAAATTTATTTACCTTTTCGAAATTATATGCAATTTTTTTTACTTTCTGAGTATTTTATAAAAAATGAAAAATTGTTTGACATTACATTATTATTTGAATTCATGAACATGATTCAGTATTATTTTCCATCAACAAAAATTCATTTTCAATGTTTTTTTAAATTTCTTGGATTTTTTTATTTAAAAAATTTTTAAGAAATGTACACAGTAACGAATTTCCACATTTTTTGACAAAATAGGTAAACAAATCATGGAATATTTGCTGGAATCCTACAAATATCTCAAATTTCTGGAACCTTTGACAATAATTATTTTCGAAAATTATCGATGTTCATCATCTTTTCGAAATGTTTTGAATTCAGAACATTATAGGTACAAACTATTCGAAACTTTTAAATTTTAATTTAAATTCATGTACTTTTTTGAGGTTATATTCAATTTTTTATACTTTTTGAGAATTTTATGAAAAATGAAAAAATCTTTGACATTCCATTATTATTTTAATTGATGAACATAATTCAGTATTATTCTATGTCAACAAAAATTCATTATTTAATTTTCAATGTTTTAATAAATTTATTGGATTTATTTATTCATTAAATTCTATATATGAATATTACAGTTACCTATTCATACATTTTTCACAGACTACACAAATCGAAGAATAAATTTCTGAAATCCTTCGAATTTCTAAAATTCATTACAGTTTTCAAAAATTATCGATGTTCATCAACTTTTCGAAAAGTTCTGAGTTCAGAACATAATACAAACTATTTTAAACTATCAAATTTTTATCTACCTTTTCGAGGCTATATGCAATTTTTTATACTTTTCGAGTATTTCATAATATAAGACAAAATTTTTACATTACATAAGTATTTGAATTAACATACATTATTCAGTATCATTCTCCGTCAGGAAAAATTGGTTATTTGAAAATTCTGACTTTTTATAGTCAAATTTTTTTTTAGTAACTTTCATGCTCTACTTTTTTAAGGTTCTATTTTTTAAATAAAAATGGAATTTTTTTCGATAATTCGTTGTACAAAATGATATTCAAATTAATTATTTCTAAATTGCATCTTCCTTCCAATCATTTATTGACATGCCTAATAAAAGTCAATTTAAAAAAAAGTTCACGATTTTACTCCATTATTCAATTTCAAAAACTAGTTAAAAATTCACTGTATGATGAAAAATACAAATATCCTCTTTCAATTCTCTTTCATACAAAATTTCCTTAGAAAATAGACCTTCCAAATTCCAAAACTGAGAATTCTTCGCTTTTATCTGAATTAGATGAATTAAAAAAAATTTTTTTTAAGAAAAAAACAGAAATGCGAGCTTCTCCGTGTTTTCGTTGTTGAAGGAATTAATGGGGGATTTAATATGTATCGGCCACTCGGGACAAGCCGCGGCATTTCGCGGCACAGGCCGCAAATTATTGAGCCTTGTCTGATCTCGATTTACCGTTACCACTTAGCAGGATTCGCCGATTCGAAGCCGCGTGTGCTATATTTCTTGTTTCGTGTCAAAAAGTGGCATGCCGAGGCTTCCTCCACAGGGTAGGTCATGCTCCTCAGTGTCAATAATGAAACTCTACGTTGTGCATGAATTTCTTCGTTACTCGGCGAGTTTCGAGTTGTAAAATTGAAATTTCTTCATTTCGCAACGCATATAAATTTCGTAGTATAAATAATATGAAAATATATTTTGAATATGATTATATGTAAAATCGTTACCTTTTTCATGAAATTAAGTAATTCATTCGTATGTCAGTTATTACAACGAATTGCGGAGAAGAAATGAAAAGTTGCATAAGGCAGAACCGGCTTAGTTAACCTACTGTAAAGAATTAATTTTTTGTCAGCTATAGCAGCAAGAATTCTTCCATAAGATAGAGAGAGATTCTTCTTTAAAAGTGTATGATAGTAGGACTTAAGAAGTTTCACTTTGTGAAATAATATAAATAATTATATAATCAGGTTGAATATTCATAATATATTTATTTTTATGTATATCATTGTTTTTGTATGAATAATCTAAAATCACTATAATGTGCATTTCAAACAAAATTAATTTTACATATTTATTAAACCATCATTGGATCAATTTTCTTACAAAACACGTAAAAATCACGTATAATACAATTGTAATGAAAAATTTTCATGTTTTTCTAGTATTTTTACTGTATTTTTAGAAGAAACTATAAAACAAGTTGAAAATATTATGAAATAGTCAACTATTGTGAGTTTTGGCAAGTCCGAGGCAAAGCCGAGGATAGAAATCGCATTTGTAAATAGGTAATTGAGGTCCAAAGCAAATTGTAAATGAATATTAATAAATCTTTCGAATGCACTTACAAAATCAGTTGCTACGCACTTCCTATTACAAATTGAAAAAATTGCCGATTTCACAAAGAATATCACAAAGCTCGAACCGAGAACAAGTGAGCCATTTATCAACGTCCCTTTAGAATAGCGAATTTTACTTTTTATTCGCAGTTAATAAATTGTATCAAGCGCTGTGGCTGTATTTACGTGAGAAAGTGCACGATTTAATGAATACATGCGGTCATAGACACTTGATCGACCTTTTCATACACCGAGGAACGGTCATTACAAATTATGTTTACTGCACCGCTGCAATGATTTATAGAATAATTTAGTTAATATTACGTTTTGCAATCACGTGATTTCAAAAAAAAAGGCGGATTTTTACGGATTTAACGTGAGTTTTATTGCGTCACTATCGAGTACTGCAAATATAGGAATTTGCTTGTTTTACGAAAACGTAATTTGTGAATGTAGAAAAAAAATTAAAATTTTTTGAGTGTGCGATTTCTTGTCTGTAAAATGAATTTCATTCATTAATAATTCATCGATACTTATTAATAGTATAATAATAGTTATTTATTTCAATTAGAGATAATATGTCATATTTTATATTTAAATATATTCGATTATTAATATTCGATTGTATAAAGCAAATACGATTTATAATAATAACAATTTTCTTTTCATCAATGATTTAATCATAAATTACTGAATTTGATTGTGGGTACAATAGTTCAAATAAACTACACGCAATATCATGTTCACAAAAAATATTTTCGAGCAAAAAACTGAAGGAAATATTTCCTAAAACTCGTTATACTCAAATCCTCAATTCTCCAATTTAAAATCCCAATAAAACTCATTTTTAAACACTGAATTCTGTTCGTTGAAACAAATTTTTCATTTTTTTTTCAAGTCAGACGGGTTTTTACTGCCCGCATTATATTTCACAATTCAAGAGTAAATTTCTAAAAAGTACAAAAATAATTTTTAGACTTCAATAATTTCCCTCTTAACAATGCAATAAGTTAATTGTATAAACTTCTCATCTTTTGAATTTTTTAAAGTGCTATTCTAAAATTCAAAAAACCAAATAAAACTTTCAGTCCTTTTTAATAAAACAAATTCGAATAAGCAATATTTTATTGATATTGTTCAATATTATATTATTTTTTGAATATCTTTTATTGTTCCAAGATTCTTGCAAAGAACATAATAATATATTTCATAACTATATTATTTACTCATACTCACTACATATTATATTATGTTCTATTCAATATTACATACTATATTACTTTTTCAGAATATTATTATAATGTCATTTTTTATTTTGAACTAGATTTGATCATAAACTTCATTGTTAAACAATATAAAAAATTGATAACTTTTATCAATTCACTCCCTTAAACCCGTTAGACTTGAATCCTCAATTCTAAAATTTCAAAATCCAAACAAAACTCATTTTAAAACACCAATCTTTGTTCGTTAAAACAACTTTTTTGTTTTTTTTGTTTTTTTTTTCAAGTCAATCGCGTTATTACTGTAAAAATTACATACCACAATTCGAGAGTAAATTTTTAAAAATTACAAAAATAATTTTTAGATATCAATAATTTTCCTCTTAAAAATACAATAAGTTAATTGTATGAAATTCTCAACTTTTAAATTTTTTGAAGTGCTCTCTCAAAATTTACAAAAATCAAATAAAACTTTTTGAAGAGTATGATTTATTTTCAATTAAATAGACTCAAATAAGTAATGTTTGATTGATATTGTTTAATATCGAACTATTTTTTGAATATTTTTTATTGTTCGATGATTCTTAAATTTTATTATTTATTTATACTCACTACGTCTTACATTATTTCTTATTCGATTCCACATACTATGTTACTCTTTCAGAATTTCATTACGATGTCATATTTTATTTTGAACTAAATTTGATCATAAACTTGATTGTTAAACAATATAAAAAATTCATAAATTTTATCAGTTCACTCCCTTAAACCCGTTACACTTCAATCCTCAATTCTAAAACTTCACAATCCGAACAAAACTCATTTTCGAACACTAATCTCTGTTTCATGAAACAACTTTTTCGTTTTTTTTTTTTGTTTGTTTCGATTTAGGTGCGTTTTTACTACAGGCATTATATTTTTCTGGGCCTTTTTTTGTGTATCTTGCGCGTTCAACACGGTTGCGCAGAAAAACCGGTACAGCGTAATTACAGGGTCGAATAAGAGCGGGCTCGGGCCGAAGGGGTGTGCACCCCGGGCACCTACTCGACAACACTCGCCAGCTTCTTCTCGCGAAATTTATCACGTCACGCGTGGACGCCTTTGGGAAATTGATTAAGCTTTTCATTTTGCTCCTCATTCAATAATTCTCTCTGGACGCTTTTTTTCCTTCGTGTTTTATTTTTCAAAAGGTATTATTGCGCTCTCAGATTAAAAAACCCGCGAGATTGAATCAAGATATTATTTTAATTGAGTTACGATAGCATCACAGATTTAATGATTCGTTGATTATAATCCATAGTGACATCGATTGTTGGTAAAATAAAATATTTGAATTCAATTGTTTTTAATTTGTCAATTTTTGGGTAAAACTTGAAGGATTATTCATATTGAACTTTCGTTAACAGTGAGCGTCGGGCAAAAAGCAGAATATCTCACTTTCGATGCAAATTTCACGCGAGGGAACATGGCCTTTAATAACCTCGCTCGTATCGCATATCGCGAAACTTTGCCGCGTCTGACTCGCTCTGAAATCTCGCGCGAATGTGCGCTCCCGTTGGAATTTGAGCTCTACGGGTAATTATTGAAGAGTCGAGACGACCTGCAATCAGAATCAAGTAACAGTAACTAATTTTGATAGTAACTCAATTTTCAGTGGGTTTCATTTAGTGAATACTATTATACAACTCGAAAAAATTTTTTTTGCAGAAGTATAGCCCATTTTGTTACATGAACTGCATCTTCAAAAATTGACACATTTTATTTCTTCTGAACTTCTTATAACTGGAACTTGTGCGTTGGATAAATCAAATGATGAAACTTGGGCTCATTCTGAGTAGAGAAGAAAAACGGAAAAAGCTCGTTCTAGATTCACTTTCATCGGACGTTTTCGCGCGTCCAAGGCCCTGTCGCTGCTTGACTTTCAACTCGTCGTGCTTGGGCCTGAGGCCCCGGGCGAGCATCACTTATGTATACGCGGTCAGTCTTTGTGTGGCCGCCACGACGTTTTGATCAGAATTTAAAAATTGAAAATTTTATTTGCGATACCTATAAGTCAGAACATAAACAATCGTGACGGTTATTGACATTTCATGGGAACACACAAATTATAAGCAATAAAAGAATATATTTTCTTGGTTAGGAACTTGCTTTGGGGTTTTTTATTTTTTTTTTTTTCAAAATTTTTCTAGAATCGTCTGGAATTTTTTCTATAATAAATATTATGTATAGAATAAACATTTTTATCAATAGAATCGAACGTTTTTTATTTTATTCATTTTATTGAGATTGATGAAAAAAATTTTATTTCGAATACGATGCATATTTCACAAGCCTCGCATTTGGTAAGCAGTATGGGCAAAAAAGGAAAAATAAGGGCAAAACTCGTCGAGTTCGAGGGCTGCAAATGCAGTTTTGGCTGATCCGACGTAAAACGATCGATTGACATTTTTTATTTCACGCTCCTCAGATTTTGGAAACAATGCAGCGAAAAACAGATTCGACTTGAACGTCGATGGCAGAGATAATACACAGGACAATAGAATCTGCTGGGACAGCTGAATTTTTGTTGATCACACGCGAAATAAAAACAGAAATTTTCATCCATATTTTGATTTTTCAACCATTTCGAGGAACATATGAAATTTCGAAAATTTTTTTAGAATAAAAAAAAATTCTTATTTTAAAGATTGTCAATTATTAAAAAAAAAATTGAAACATTTGTGAAATTTTCCAAAATGTTCTTGTAATAATTTTCATAATATTTAATTAATGTAGTTATTATAAAATATTATGATTAATATTTAATTTAATAAATAAATATTTATTACAATTTTACAATAGTTCGTATTTTTTCAAAAAATGCATGAATATGGTTTTTCTATTTTACACTAATAATTCAAATAACTGAGATAGATATTTATGCTACAAGGGAGAAAAAGGATGATTCTAACGAGTGCAAAGTTAGGCACGAGCGAAGCGAGTGCGCAATTGCACGAGTAGGAATCATCCTTTTTGTCTCGTGTAGCATACAATATTTTTTTCCATGCATGTGTAAAAGTGTCCACTTCATTTTTATGGAACGCAGGAACGAAATCTTCTTTATGGGGTATTCATGAATTACCGGGAGAAATCATTCTTCCCTAGGGAAATATTCATTATTCCCCTTGATCCGGGAGAAATGAATATTTTCCTAGGGAAGAATTATTTCTCCCGCATATTTGCGAGTACCCCAGAAAGGGGATTTTAATCCCGCGTTTTATGCAAATAAAGTGGCCATTTCTACGCATGCATGGGATAAAAGTATTTTTTAAAGACAGAAAATTCTACGTCTGAAAAATTTTCATTGAATTCAATTTTCCAAAATTCAAAATAAAATCTGCAAAATTTCTAATAATTACGCTATGTTTTGCATAGTGAAAACTTCGTAAAATTTTAAAAAATGGAAACTGATTGTCACTAACTGTCTCAAACTCGAAAAAAATGATTCCAAATTAAGTAGATACTGAAAAACTTTGAAGTTTCCCTAAAACTACAATAACTGTACGATTTTTGTGGTAAAAATATACCTAAAAATAACTTATAACCAACATTACTGAAAAAAACACAGTTCCACATCGCAGAATCTTCGAGAACCTTTTTTTCCTCGAAAATTTTTGAGATGATCAAGTCGATGATACAAAATGCTAATCCCTAAACAATCTAGTTTACGCTCTTTATTTCTTGATCCTTGCCATTAACCGCTTGAGTGTGGTTAAACGAAACTTTCCAAAATCAATAAAATCCATATCTAATGGTACCACGAATATGACACTTAATTATTTGCAATCTGAAATACGACAACGCTTTGAAGCTGTTATAGGCCAAAACATGCACATATTTCGAGATTGCAGCCTCTTTTCTAAGATAATACTCTCAGTCGTTCCTTCTCTGCAACTTTATATACGAGGATAATTACACAGATACCGATACAAACGCTCATTTTCATTCGTAATTACTGAGAACCAATTTGCAATAATTGCAAAAGCGTATTTTTTCAAATTTTCTGCGTACGTTGTGATTCACCTCATTATTAATCACAAAATTTATTCCCAAAATAGTTTTGTCTTTTTTTTTTATATTGAGGTTGATAAATTTTTGAATGAACTTAAATACATTATTCAAGTCCATTTCGAACTGAAAGTGTTGGAAAAAGTTAAGGGATTGCGAAGTGGAGTAAATTGATTTCCATGGTAATTGATTTTCCAAAATGCGCAAATATGCAGATATTTGCTCGGGAGCATTACGCGCGAGGGACGCGTCGTTATCCTGAGGGATAAGGCATGAAAGCGCGTGCGTCATGACTGGAATTTGTGCACTAAGGAAAAATCCGCGACGTGACAGCGACGGGCACTTTGCGCGACTTGGATCGTGAGCTCCTGCCAGCCACTCTGTCGTGTCCTGTCAGCCTCGCATACTCGCTAATGTCCGAGATTGTTAAACGTGCTTTCTTCCTTTCTTTTACCTGTTACGTAAACACTCGCAATTTTTTTCACGCCTGCCAAATAATGTGCAATAAAGAGGATATTTTTACGATACACCAGAGTCAAACGTTTGTATTCATTTCAACGTATTCGAATGTATTTTCAACTTTATTTTGAATTTAAAATATGCAGTTATTAGATTTTTTTCTCGTTTTACAAGTGAGATGAAGTTGAAAATGAGAGAAATACTAGAAATCTGTTGATAGTTAAAAATTATTCGGTTATTTTTTTCTTAAAAATTTATAAAACTGCGAATCGTAAAACACCTTATTATCAAAACCTGCTTAAAATTTGAAGATATACAAAAAATTTTTTGAATTGTATTAATTAAAAGGAAAAAAAAAAAATACGACTGAATACAAGTACTGGAAAGAAAGATTTCTGAAAAGTTGATTATAATACTCAAAATCGTTAAATTTCTTCATACTATAGCCTCGAGTTCTAGAAATTGATAAAATATCGAAAATCAGTCTAGATATTATTTTTCTGGAAATCTACAACAATAATAAGAATTTTTAGAACTCTGGTTTCTAGAGCATCGAATTCTAGAAAAAAGAAATGTTCATAAAATTTACAACGTTGACAAATCACACGAAAATTTTTTTTAGAGATTTACCAAAAATAATGTGAAACCTTGAAAATACAAATTTGACGAAGCCCCTAACGAGGAAATTTCTGAAAATTCAAGAATACGAAAATTCGGAGAATTTCAATTTAAATTTTGAAATTTGAATTCTGAATTCAAAAATTTTGATTCAAATTCTGAAATTTAAATTTTAAATTTAAAAACTCTTATTCAAATTCTGAAATTTGTATTCTAGGTTCAAAAATTCTGATTGAAATTCTAAATACGAAAATTCACTGAAAAAAATTGAAGAATTCACTGAAAGAAAGAACAAATTGAAAGAATTCACGGTGAAACTTGACTGAATTCTGAAAATTCTGATTCATATTCTTAAATTTGAATTTTGAATAATGAATGCAAGAATTCACTGAATTTAGTGAAAAAATTCAAGAATTTAGAAATTATGAGAATTCCGATTCAAATTCTGGAATTAGAATTCTAAATTCGAAAATTCTGATTCAATTTCTGATTTAAATTCTGATTCAAATTTTAAATCGATAGTTCAAATCTCAGAAAAAAATTCTCGTGTGATTTCTCAACGTTGTAAACTTCGTTAACATATAAAGAAAAGAAATAATGTGTAAATTATGTATATAAATAAATGATTATGTATAATGTGTAAATTTTTAGCGACTTGAAAATCATATGAATTGAATTCTTTTATTATAAATACGTATATGAAAAATGTGCGATTCATGATTCCAGAAGTTGCAAAATCATGAAACCCATAAATTTTGAAATGTCAAAAATTTTCATGAGATTAAACATTGATATTGTGTATATTTTTGATGATGATAATATGAGATTTGAAATTTTTCTAAGAATCATTACAATTAAATAGTTATAAATAACAGATTCTTATATTTCTGTGTAATACATTTTAATTTCTCTCATACACTGTTAAAAATTTTATCAATTTCAATTAACATTCATATATGGTATTTACATTAAAAATAATAAACACGTGTATTAAACTCAGACTAATCAACTTATATATTAATTTCAATTAACTCATGATAAAATTTGTCAGCAGTATATCAAAATTAACAGACTCGTTAGTTGTATATTGTATATTGTATATTATTCATTGCATATTGTATATTTTATATTGTATATTGTACGAAAAATTCAATAAACTAGTCAATGAAAAATCAAGAGAGTTTATTGTTTTTCATCAACTTTGTATATTGGTTTTCCAATGCGTTTATATAAAAAACTTCTAAGACAAGTTCATTAAAATTATTACAAAAATTTCTAACAATTTAGTTTGATGTTTCATATAGAAAATTTATTTAAATTCCTTATTCAAAAATTCACCTTTCTAAAATTAAAATAAAATACTCGAATTTTTAAATATGAAATAACTACCTACTTTGATACCAATGTGTGATTTTTTTATTTTATTCAAGTTCAACAATAAAAATAAAATAAATTTTTTGTACACTCTCATTTAACATTTAAGCCATAAAAACTAATAATGCGAGAGTTTGATTCAATAAAAAATTTTTCTCTAACGATGTAAATCTATAAGTCGGTAAACTGTCAAATTTTTCTACTTCCACAATGAAAATTACAAACTTCGAATAAAAATGTCAATCTCGAGTTATTTAAAACTTTTCAAAAAATTGGTACCAAAATCCCTGAACCAAAAAGAAATGCAATATTCTTTTTTGAATTTGGTCGAAAAGTCCATTATCACTTTTCATGAAACTCAAAATCAAAAAGGTATTTATTAAAATGTTAAAACGAATCAGATTTAAACTCGAATATCTTTTTTTTATATGAGTTTTGCAAGAACTGGCCAAGGACATTTCGACCCAGAAAAAATGCAAAAAAATCAAGTAAATTTTGGTCTGTGGTTTTATTCCTACTTGACGAGGAAGTGCATTTATCATCGACTTATTATTATTTATAATTACATGATTATATTATTCATAATTCATTTTATCATATGAATTTATTATTGTTTATTAGCCACTGAAAAAACACTTTCCCACCATTCTCCACAATATTCCCGTAAAATTATCAGCAACTTTCCGCTTTGTAATAACATTTGATGACCCATTCAACACATCCTCAATGCCCGCAACGACGAGCGAAAAATTCTCGAAAAATCGCGCATTTAGCTCTTCCACATATCACTCTCACGAATTATGCAAAACGGGCAATAAATGCAAATAGGCATCTTTCGGTACGTGTTACTCGAAGCGAAATGGGCGCGCATTTTCGTGAATATTGTTATTACAAAATCCGGTTCGAGGGTACGACTAATAAGCAGGAATAAGGCCCGAGATTTCGATACCACGTGTTAGAATTAGAGCTACTAAATAAATCGATCCCATCGTATAATTTGGCTCGGACGTTTTTTTCGTCTCCCCATCTGGCAAGAAAATCACGCCGAGCGCATAATAACAGTGCTTGCGCTTATCTCCGATCGCGATTCAGCGCCAAGAAAAATTGTCATATTAAAAATCGAGCGTGGTCTTGAGTGAAAATCAAAAGCGAAAAGAATTCCGTAATGTTTTTTATCGATATCAATTATCGATCGTTCTGGAATTTTTTCCATGCGCTTCTGGTTACGGGCGATTCGTTAACGATGGATTTATGAAAATTTTCTCAAGAGGTTTTTTGACCCTGCATGACTATCAGGTTTTTTAAATATTTTTTTATTTTTTTATTTTGTTATGTTAACAAATAAGTTAATGGATTTAGGCGATTCCAAATGCCGTGACCGTTGCGGTGCGATAACCAGTTCTGGTAACAGTAATGGCAATAGTTGCAGTAACAGTAAACGATCGTACAGAAACGACTAATGATGCCTCGGATTCTCTCATTTATAAATCTTTCCCCAGCATCGGGCGCAACAGTCTCAAGTGGTGTACGCGAAAAAAGCTTAGGATTCGGTTCATTAGGAACGCCAACAAATAATGGCATTGATAAGTCGCAATCGCGTGATTCGTTTCGCGGTGAAACGACAATGAAAAGCGGAGAAAGCGAGTTCTAAGGATATACAAACGACGGGGTTTATCAGTGAAATAATTTATATCGATATAAGTGTATCAGGTCAGTGAAACAGTGAATGACCAAATGATAGAGGGGAAACGGGGTTTAGGAGGGGGGGGGGGGGTAGGAGAGTTTTTTTCTTGTTTGGGTGGATGGTCATTTGGAGCATTGGTCGATGTGTCACTGTGAAAGGTCAATTTTATTTTAAGGTTCGATTAAATTAAAGCACGACTTGGAATTGGAACACTGTGTAAGATTTAGTGCGTTTTTTAAATTATTTTCAAGCAAACAAGTTGCGGGGTAGGTAGACCACACAAATCGAAAGCGTGTTACACCAATAAATATTTTATTCAAAAACCGAATACTAGAATAAAGCGAGGGATCGTTTTCGTTGCGCGTGACAAAGACCGAGATAAGCGTTTTGATCAATGATGTTTTCGGGTACGGCTCTCGGAACGAACTGAGTGGGCT
>JAPYZL010133895.1:0-13042 GCA_030522825.1 Platygaster orseoliae
CAAATTTCCCGCGTGCGCCAACTGAACGCGCAGTTAAATCTTTCCGACAATTGTCACGTGATTTCGATTTCACTCCCTCGAGCAGAGAAGTTTCACTTCCAAAATTTCCAAGCAAAAAAAACACACAACCTAAATCACATGCATGATTTGAAATAAAATCACCACAAACTATTTTTCTTTGGTGCCAAACAGACATCTCGATAATGTTCAAATTCTGCCCATAAACGGAAAACTTTCCGTCGCTCCTGAAGCACAAAACATGGCTCGAACGCCCAAACAACCCAAGACGATGAACTTAAATAAATAACACCTCGGCTCCAGCGATGTCGAAAAAATTAGCGTCAAATCCCGCGCCCCGAAGGTCCACAGAAACTATAAAAACAACTGTCGCTCGTAGTTACGAGAGCGTTTTAGATTAGTCAGCTGGTTGGACTCGCAAAAAACGATATGGAGCAAAAACCGATATGACGTCCTCGCAACGGTTTTTCTTGCCCCGGCGTATTTTTCGCGCCCGAGCGGAACCCATGTGTGTATGTACGTTAAATTGTACAGACATGTTTGATTTGCAAAACAGCCTGTTTCAGGGTTTCCCTGTAAACACGCACGCTATTTAAATTCTGAACACATTTATTTCTTCTGTTCCAGATTTCCGTTAGAGAAACGCTACCGAGCGGAAACCGGCACATCCGATAAACGAAACGGTACGTTGGAAAAGCGCGCGTGAGGAAAAAAAAGGGCTAAGAAAAAGTCAGCTTACATTGCACGATTTTGTTTAAACATTCATAACATTACTTATCCGTGGTGAAATCTGGAGAGTTAGGAGAAGTGCGTGGAAGATTTTTGGACTTATTTAGGGTACATACAAAAAATGTTTGGGAGGGGGAAGGTAGGTAGAGATAGTTTTAGTGGTTGAAACTGTTTGAAATAAAGGAGTTAAATAAAAATAAATACGGGAATTTGAAAGAAAGGGAACTTTTCTCTTCAGAATGTCAATGATTCCACAACATTCAATTTAATTTATGTATCTGAGAGTAAGTTTGGATGATAAATAGTGCATTGTGGTATACGTGTTGAAGAAGCCGAATATTTTTAGTTACTCAGGTATATTTAAATATTTTAAAACTTGAGTAACTGAAAAATCAATGACTCGAAACATCGATATTTCACGGCGTTTGGATATTTTTAGAGAACACTGAACTATTTACTTTTGTAACTTGAATTAGTCCATTATCCTGTACAATTTACAGAATTCAATATTGAAAACTAGGGAACTTGAGAATTTGATTAGTATCTGAAGAAGGAGTTGAATATGAAAAATAGGAAAAATATTACGTGTAGAAAATATAACACTTTGGATATAGTACTTTGGACCCATAATTTCTAAAAGTTTAATATAAGTTTTGAGGTTGAAAAATCAAAGATAAAAATTTCAACAAATCATAGTTCAATATCAAAAGAGCAAATTTGAGTTTTAAAAATTATTCAACTTGTAAACTAATATTTTATACATAGGTATATCAAATTATAGAATTTGATATCTGAGAAAGAAAAAAAAGTTCGGCAAATCCTGAATCAACTTTTTGTACAAGTCTTGTCGGTTTATTGGAATCGTAAGGTCTGCATGCACCTTGCTCAATGACTGCGAGTCACGCGATACGGTGCCTTAACTACATACAACGTGTACCAGAAGAATGTTTCAATGTATTGTGAGTCCTTTGAGTGTGAAAAGGGGGAAACCTGTTATTAAAGAAAATTCAGGTACAGCGAATATCTCTTTCATTGTAAAAACATGTATATATGCTTTTAAAAAAAGTTGTAAATTCATTCAAAACTAATTTTTAAAAAACTCGAATACACGTGAATCAGAAAGTAAATTCTCAAATTGTTGCACTTTTTAACAAATTATTCAACAATTTTACAAATGGGAAAACAAAATTACTGGAAATTGTTAAAGATTCTTTTGGTTTCATTGGACAATTTTTGTTCGTCTTTTAAATGAAATTCGCGATAACAGTTTCACAGTCATATTATTTATAATCGTTTATTTTAAATTGTTACTTTTATTATTGACAGTACACTTTTTATCAGATTACTCAGACAATAGCTATTATTGACTGCGATTGACCACCTCACTTAAAAGTTTTAAATTTCCATGTCATCGTTCACAATATTCATTGTCGCAATAATTTTTACTTTATTCTAATTATCATACAATCGTTCATTATATCGACAATAGCATCGATGACTCTTGGTAACAAAAGTTGACAAACATGAAATATTTCATAATCATAGAAAGTTAGTCGTTTTTTATATGTGCTTGAGTGATAATTTTTTTTGTGTACCTAATTAAGTTTTATGCTTTTTCAAGAGAATGCTACTAGTCGTTTCAATATTTACACTTGTGATTGATTTTTGAAAAAATTTTATTGCTTGTTCACGAAAGTTTTTCTGAATTATAAAAGTCAATCAATATACTAAGTGATGGCTTAAATTTGAAGTAAAGCAATAATTAAAAACTATCAAAACCAAAAAAGTTTAAACACAAATCTAATCAAAGAATATTATTAAAAATCTTTAATTTAGAATAGTTCTTCGAGTTTAAGAATTTTTGAACTTTCTATAGATTAAAACAGATTCTTTTAAAATTGATCACGTATTTGAAGAAATAATAGAAAATATACAATACATTTAGGCAAATGTAAAAGTCTCAATTAAATATTTATCGATTTTTAAAAAGTATTCAACAACTTCGTTAAACTTAAAAATATCTTGAGCAATCTGAGTATCCTGGAATATTGTGAAAAATTCATACGTTGTTTGAAAATTTTTCAAAGCTAATGAAAATATACGAAAAAACTTGGATTCGTAGCATTTTGCAAAGTTTATGGAAATATACTTGATGACCTAAAAAAAAGTATAGAAATTTTCTGTAAATTTATCTTGAATGATTTGTTAATTGTAATTAAATTGTTGAGACTAATAATATCTGATGATTCATTTTACTTTTTATGTATAGTTTACCAAATTTTTCTAAATTATCCAACAGTAATATAGATTATTGAAAAGTCTGGAAATCATTCAAACACTTCAAGTTCTAGAAAATCAACCAAGACAATAAAAGATGATGGTTCTGAGAACACTTCATCTTCGTCGTATAACAAATGACTAGTGAAGAGTGAAACTGTTGAAATTAACTTTAATCGTTCGATCTTGAAAAGTTCAGTCATCAAGTCCAGTTTAACAACCTCAACTTTATTTCAAAGCCGCTTCCCTACCATAAACTTAAACACTCGTTAACTTTAACCTTCAACCGTTCAACCTTGAAACGTTAAGTTTATTGAACATCCTATGAAACTCCTTTAACTTCATTTGAAATGACATATAAATTATGGTAACTCTGAATTCAAGAAAAGAATCTTCAGCGCAAGAATGTACCTTTTAACCTCAATTTAAAGAAAACCTTTAAATTTACTTAAAAGTTGTTATTATACCCTGAAACTTAACTCAAATTCTAATTTGAACCTTAATTTCAAACCAAAAGCCAGACCAGTCAAAACTTTTCTTTTTTATCATTGACTATTGTACAATGCCTCTACTATAAATTAGAGTAACTCTGAATTAATAAAAATGATCTTCAGCTCAGGATCATACCTTTCAACTTTACTTAAAAATAAAACTTCAAATTTACCTGAAAATTACTACTCTACCCTGAAACCTAACCCGAATTCAAATTTAACTCTCAACTTCCAACCATAAGCTAGACCTGTCAAAGCTTCAATGATCCAACTCTGAGTAATTGAGGTCCAAACTCTGAAGTACAATCGTCATCGATTGAAACATCTTCAACTTGACAACTAGAAGCCTGAATAATAAAAAATGTCATCAATAAAAGGGATTGCAACCTCAAATCAAGAATTATGTACCAAACGAAAGTCGTTGATGAGGGCACAGACTTTAAATTTCTTCTACAAAGAAAAGGTCATCTATTCGTGCTTTTGGCTTTTACCGTTGACCATTGTACGATGGTTCGTTATCGCAACAATAGCGCGAATGACTCATGGGAATGTATGATGGGCTATAAAAAATGGCTAGAATTGGAAAGTGTTGGCGCAACTTGGCTAAGCATCTTTTTCTTTGAGCATTATTCAACCGGTGCAAAGCGGTATCCGCTGTAAGCCGAATAAGAGAGCTGATGCCTCGTTGCGTGTCTCTCGGATGGGACCACGTACGAGATAATGCAAGTGTTTGCCAAATCAAGTTACCGAAGGGTGGCTGAGGGGGGGGGGGAGGAGAAGGGGACTGAAGGGGGCTATAAGCCGCTGTCACTATTGCTACCCAAGCGGCAAAAGTGTTTGCCAGCAGCGACTGAAAGCGCGACGTAAACGGAATATCCCGTTCGGGACTTTGCCGAAACGTTCGTCCCTCGTTCTTGGCATTAATGGCGGTGTTCACATTTTTTTCTCTTTGTACTTCTTTTTGCCTTTGGATTCGAAAAATCGATCGAACGCGATGAGTTTTTTGAGGGTTTTCAACTGCTTCTTCGAAACTTTTTTTTGTTTATTGGAGTTTTTTGTATATTTGTTTTTTTTTTTAATAAGGCTGATTTTTGGAGAAAAGATAAAAAATTCTTTTATGGAAAATTCTGTACATCGTGATTTGAGAAATGCTGAAGAAAATTGGTTTATTTTTGGTTGTTGAAAAGTGAAATTGCTAGGAGATCTTAGAAAGTAAGGGAAATTATTGGAACTATATAACTTACTAGAATTTTTCATGATGTTCTGATACTATTCAAAAAAAAAAAAAGAAAAAGAAAAAAGTAACGTTATATACATACGGTATTTTGAAATATTATAATCATGAACACAATTTGAATAATTCACAAACAAATGCTGCACTTTTACTAATTTCTCGACTTTTCTAGTATTATAGTTAGACAATCTTCAAAGTATAAAATATTTTTTCTATTTATCAAAAATTTTTTATTTTTAATCATAATACAACATTTTTTACAATTTCTAAATTTCATAAAAGTTAGTCAAACCTATTGTGGTTTTAGTGATTTAATAATATTTTTCTTTTTTTTTTCAAATTTTCATTAAGAAAAGGAAAAACATATTTATTTGTATGATTAATTCAAAAACAATGATCGATCGGAGCCAAAAATAACAGTTGGGGAAAAATAATTAATGTCATCCAATTTTCTTCTAGAAGAAAATTGGGCGATATTAATTATTTTTCCCCAATTGTTATTTTCGGCTCCGATTAATCATTGTTTTTGAATTATTCATATATTAAAATGGAGTGATATTCAAATAATTATATTTCTTCGTATTTTAAAAATAATATGACGAAGAATTCAATCTACGAAATTCATGAAATTTTGTGGAAGTCTACAGATGCTTCGAATTTTATGGAATCATCGACTATCTTCAAAATTATTAAAATAAAATTTTCCAAATATTAAATACTAAATAAACTGTTCAAGACCTTCCAAGCTTAAAAAAGTTTGTCTAAATTATTGAAATTTGACGTGATTTTTGATTACTCGTCCAATTTTTCAAATTCTTACCAAAAAATGAAAGAAAATTATCAGTGTAATTGTACAGATTTTCTATATCTTTTCAAATTTTCAACGTTTTTAAAATTTTTCATCGAAATTCTCAAAATTTTTTAACACAATACAAGCTACATACTTATAACTTTCTGAATTTCGTAAAAATTTGTTTTACTTAGCTAAGGGATTTTTCTAATTTCCTAAAATTTCTCAAGTTTTTTAATATTTACATCAACGAATCAAGTAAAAACAGAAATATTTTAAAATATGATTATCATCACAATTGAAAAAGTTTATGAACATTTTCTAACGTCCAACAAGTTTTTAGAATTTTCTCAAATTATTGACAATCGTTTGATTTCTCGACGTTCTTCAATTTTCCAACCTTACGAAATTCAAACCATAAAACAAATTATTCAAAACTTTGCTATTTTGAAAAAACTACTCTAATTTATTTACTTTTTCCGTAATTTTATAATATTCTTCTAGTTAATAAGATTTTCTGTTGAAAATAAATTCATATTTCGAAGAACAATAATAATAATCCCCCCCCCCTCTATTTTTTTGGCTAAAACATCGTGTTACGTGCGATATTTACATACGCTAGTTTACTTTGACATGACACCAAATAAAGGGTGATTATTATACTCATACTTCGAGTTTACTGTTAGTTTCACCAACTTTCCTTAAAGTGCTTTAGACACCCTTAATTAGCTAATTCTGGAAGGGATGTTAATAACAACGCAAATTCGTCGTCATGATACGAAATCAAAAAGCCTGAGGGAGTTAGTATCGATATCTCAAGACTCCGCAAATGTTGATTAAAGCCTCGAGACGGTAAATAAGACGAAGTGCGAGGCAGGAGAAGAGCCAGCCGACGTTAGCCCGATATTAGCCCCTGGAAAATAAATTAAGCTGACCCGACTAAGCGTCTAATTGCCGTCAACTTTTGCCTCGCGAAAATTTCGTCACTGCCAGGCTGCAGATAATGGAATATCGCGAGCGGCGACTTTGAAAATGACCAATTTATTTTATCGAGGTACTGCACTCCCGACTCCATTAAAGCCGCGTTACTTGGAGCGAAAGTTAAAAGGCCCTCATTATTTCGCGACTAATTCAGTTTCACGCGAAAAAAAAATTTTCAACTCTTTTTTCGAGCGAGATATGCGCTCCGAATACGGGCGAATCGAATATGTACGTGTGTACTTTTATAGGGGTTTTTTCTTCGTAATCTCTTTGCGCCGTTCAAAAGGTTCAACTTTTTTCGCGAGGCTTGATGTTATTGGCGTTCGTTTGGTACGTGCCGTTGGATTTTTTTATCTGGGCTTTTTGTACTTGTATGGGGTGTGTATTGAAAGAGGTGCTGAAAGGTGAGTTTGTGAGGGGAGAAGCGAATGTTGATTGGTGCAAAATTGTGCTGAGGAAGAGTTGGTATTTGGAACTTTGAATGGTTTTAGGTGGAAAGTGTTTTCTTTGTGGGATTGGGTTTGAATGGAGATTGGAAATTTTGATTAAATGGGGTGATTGTGGATACTCATATCGAGGTTAGGTCTTTTTTGGGCGGATTTATTTTGATTTGATGCCTTTTTGAAGGTTATAGTTTGAAACATTGTCAGGAAAATGTTTAGGTTGGAAAAATCGTTGAATAGTGAATTTTTAAGTAGAAATTACGAGCATATTTGACATTTTTTATTTTTTCGTAGAATTGCGGAATAATTAGTGTAAATTATGAAACAGGCAAGGAAAGTTTTTGGTTCCGATTTTTTAACTAGGATATATTAGTTTTATGTGACATTTTTTACAAAATCTCAGAATCAATGTTCCAGAGTTTTTGTAACGTTAATGTAATTTTTTCAGTTAAAGTTACATTGGAATATATTTATGTTCCTAGTTTGAAGCCATGTCATTTTGATTTCCATGTTACTATATATATTTTTTTTTACATTTACTAGAAACAACTATAAAAAAATTTACGAGGAAACTTTTATACTTTTTTTTCCCATTGCAAACACAATTTATTGATTCAATCTACGTTGGGAACTTCATTATGATTTTTCAGCGGAATTCAAAAAGTATAATAAACGTGTTAAAAAATGGTCTAATATTCTGAATTAAAAAATGTTACGATAGGTTTGAATTATTTTTTTATTAATGCAAGTTAATTTTTCAGCAATGATATTTTTGGTTCCATTTTCTAGAAACTCTGAAAAAAAGTTTTTTTTTGACGTATTTCTATTAATTTAATATATTTGAACTTCTTTCTGACGTTTTTCAAAAAATTATCATTCGATGTTACAGTATCGATCTAAAGTTATTTATAGGTAATGTCATTGTTAATGCAAAATTACATTGGATTGACATTATCTTATTTCTATAGTAATGTCATTATTGATTTTAATGTTGCCCTTCCTTTTTAAATGTTTGCGAGAAACAATTGTGATTTCCGAGAGAACTTTCACATTATTATTCTAACATTGTGCAACGATTATAATAATTTTTTTGAATTTTCATTTCATTAACTTTATCATGATTTTTCAGCAGATTTTATTCAGTAAGTAGATGTGGTTAAAAATTGTCTCATATTCTGAAAAAAAACGTTTTTCAAGAAATCATCCAGAATTGAAAACCAAATGATTTTTATTATTAATTAAATTTTGTTTAACTAGGTGTTAATTAAACATTTCTAGTCTTTCTTGCTTATAAACTGTAATTACCTAATTTCCATATTTGTAAAAAATCATCAAAAAGTCTTGTGCGTGAAATTTTTTTTCAATTTATTGCATTTTTGGGACTTTTAACGAAATTCGAAAAAACTATAAATTATCTAAATGAAATGCATTTACGATTATTATAAAAAAGTTTTTTTACTGATTACAATTTTTGAGATTTCAAATGAATAGAAAAATTCATTTTGCAAAACAAAATTCAGAAATCCAAAAGAAAAAGAACCTCTCATTTTTAAAATTTCAAACCAAACGCTTTCAAAATTATCTTTATCAAATATAAATATTAATTCAACTTCTGGATTACCAAAAAATGAAATATCAAGATTTTTCCATTTTAACTAAAGTTATGAAATTCTTTAGTTTACGTCTATAAATTCAAAAAGTTTAAAACGTTAGATTATACATTCATTGAAAGTGCTAGGCATTTTCAAAATTGGGATTGGATTCAATATAATTGATAGAATTTGAAAAAAGTTTTCGTAATATAAGAGTTATTTGGGTTATATTTCTTTAAATTAGACAAAAGGATTTATTTCCATAATTATAAAATTCAGTAAAACTCACTAATTTCTTCTAAATAAATAAAATAGTTTTCTAATATGCACCCACTAAGGTTTATTCATTTTGAATAAGTTTTAGAAATAAAAAAAAAACAGTTCTTTGATTGTGAATGTACTGCATAGGTCTCACACACAAACACATTTGAGTAAAACATTTTTTCCATCAAAAGCTCATCCTTTTCCAATGTTTCCAATTTAATTGAAAAAAATTGTTCGTCACCTCCACAGTAATTTTTCGGAACAAGTTCATTCATTTCCGTTGGAAATCGACCTCTTTAATGATTTGAAGAAGAATAGAGGAAAACAGGATGTTCCGGGCGTGGAAGCGCCGGCGGTGAAATATTGTAAATTTGTTGGAAAGTAGAGCGATCCTCAGGAGAGATATGATTATATAGCTGCACGTACTCGTGTAGCGTGCAAGCAGCAAGTGCAAGAGCGTGCTCATGTCGAGACTTGCGGGACACACCAGAATCGAATCAATACCGCGAGATTTTCGTCTGTACAAGACTTGCGTAACGGCCATGTGAAGCGGTTATTTCAATTGCAGCCCCAACTTACAGAAGAATTGCTTTTTTCAAGTCACGGAAAAAAAATAGGGCTCGAATTGGATCGTTCCGGAGTGTAATAGCACGTGGACTTTTATGAGCAATCACAATTCCACACAATTTCGCGTAATGGACGTTTGCCATTACTTTTGAGGAATTTTCACTTTGCTAGAGAATAGATTTTTCAGTTCCTTTGAAAGGTTGCACGAAAAAAAAGGATTTGCTGTATCAGCAAAAAGATGTGCTGTTTCAACATAACTCGTGAAGGAATTTTTTCGCAGCAATTATATTTAATAAATATTTGCCTTCGTGTAGTTTGAAAAACTTTGCTAAAAATTGACACTATCGTTTGTAAATGAATAAAATTCAGGTCTTGATCATCGGGAAACAAATATTTTTCTTTGACATATTCACTCAGAAATACTTTGAAATATCTGATATATGACAACTTTAATATATCTTTTTTTATATACACCGAAAACCACACCCCAGATTCGGACATAGATTTGATCCAACTTTGATCAAATCTGGGATCGAACTCCAGATTTGATCAAAGTTGGATCAAATCTATGTGGAATTCGATGTGATCAGAATCGAGCCGTGCATTGAAACTTTCAATCCTTTGACTTGCGAATACAAGAGACAAGGTAAAATTTTCACGTAGCTTTATATTCTGAGCAATTTTCACGATCTTTCTAAGAAAGTGAAAGTTCTACAATTTCTGTAATCTTACGGAATTTGACAAATTTTCCGATATCTAAAATATTCATTAACATTATTCAAAAATTCGACAAATATATCGAATTTCTTAGGAATACTTACTATATTTGAAGTTTTCAATGATTTCTCAGATTCTACAAATTTTTGTATTTTTAAATATGATACAAAGAAATTAAAACTTTCGAATTTTTGAAATCTTCCCAGTTTTTCATATTTTTTATTTTAAAATGGAACAATACCATTATGCATATTTTGAAAAAAAAAAGATAAACGCAATAATCCACAAAATTTATAAACATTTCCTGGGATTCTACAAAATTTTCGGATTTAGTAAAATCTTTGATGATCTTCATAATTTTCAATATTTTTTTGAATTCTAAAAATTTCAAACATAATGAAAACATTTTAAAACTTTTCAAATGTTATCAAAATTCGTACCTTACTCAAGAAGGTTCTCGTAATTTTTTACTACTTTTTGAGTTTTTAGGATTAAAAAAAAACATTATCATGTATGTTTCAAAGAAATGTAAAAATGGACACTATTTTGAAAAATTATGGGAATTTATGAAGTTCTTTCCATTTTTTGAATTCAAGTCAGTTGTTGCGTGAATTTCGAAAACAGAAGTCAAAAACAATATACTATAATGGACATTCTGTTTCAGACTACGTGAAAAAATCATACGTATTTCGGAGAATCTTGTGACTTGAATTATCGATCCAAACAATGAACTGAAATTTACAAAAAATCCTTTTGTAACTTGAAAGCGAAAATAAATATGTATTCAATTATTGATACGGAATTCACAGTATGGCATCTAATAAAATTTAATTTACGAAAACCTAGTGCTATAAGGTTCACAATGTACAAAAGAAAAATTGTAAAGTCTTACTTTATTGATTCAGTATAACGAAACGATAATGTTTTAGAAATTATGAATATGTACATTAGCAGAACAATTTTTTCAATAAAATATAAGAGTTGGATGGCTGAAAAACATTTAATGCATAAAATATATTTCAAACAATCCCTTTATTCAAAATTTATTAACATCGAAAAAATCTTAGTATAAAAAACTTACAATCATAAATTGCTAGAAAACTTCCCGAGTTTTCTAACTTCATACTCTATAAATTATTGGTAACAGTTGACAAGGCAACATTACTTGACGAAGTTTCATCATCACACTTTTGCAAAGCATGAAAAACATTGTGAATCTCACAGACAGACGAAACGTTATTTACAAAGAATATTTCTATTTAAAAAAATTAATGTTGTGAAATTTCTGTTGAAAAGCGTCAGGCTTTTGACAAACAAAATCATTACTGATGAGATCCAAAGGCGAAAATTGTAGATTTTTCTGTACTTGTCATACATTATACGTCTTATTAGTTACTGAAACTGAAACAAAAAAAACGCAGTCAAGATTAAAAACTTTTTTGAACTTGGTGTCAGTGTTGTAAGATTTTAAATGACTTCAACAAAAAAAAAAGTTGAATCTGCTGACTGTCCTGCTAGCTATAGAGCCGAAAACCATAAAGAAATAGAATGATAAGCAGGGGCGACTCGAATTCTCGTTCTTTATGACATAGACATTGTTTTGAAGATAAAAACCTAATAATTAAGAAAGATAAATATAAACTATCGATTATAATATAATTCATAAAATACACACAAAAAACATATATGAGTAACATTCAGAAAGTAAAAATGTTCACGCTGTACGCAATTGAAAATCCATAATTCTGCATGTATTTTCAGAAATTAGTTTTAAACTATCAGTTTAAAAGTAATAATATACTGAGGAACTTTTTTACAATAGTTATTTTCGTACCAAGTCGCGATCGCTCATTTTGGCTAAATGGGTTGTTTTCGACCGAGGCGAAGCTGAGGCAAACGTAATTTTATCCAATTCTAAGCGCAAAGTCCGTCCAAATGTTAAACTTTGAGGTTAGAAGTGTATGAAATATATTTTTTTATTTTTTTAAGCAACAATGAGATTTTTCTTACCAGTGGGTGTTATTTTTACTTTCGATCAATTAATGCTTGGGATCGATCGATATTTGATCAGGTTTCTTTTTTCGCGTCTTTTACACGTTCATGGTTAGAGTACTTTCTTCTGTGATATTATATTCACTTAATGTGGCTTCATATAGCATAGGCACGCCATTTGTATATAATGCTTTTCCAGTGAAGTTAATATTTGGAAATAAAACTCCTAACTGATAGATAACTGAAGCCACTATTTGATCGCTTTCAACTCTCATCGGAACGCATATGTAACTTTTCACGAGATCTATGTAAATGTGCATTTTTAACTGAAATTAAAAAATACGATTATTTTCGAAGTATGCTGCTCAAATGTATTTTCACCGCTATGGTAGGTTTATCCCCTATTCCCCTAGCAAAACTGGGACGATCGTTCAGCGATCGTTTTGCAATCGTCCTGCGATCGCTTCATTTTTCAGTGAATCCGCGGGTTTCCTAATGTATTTTTGTATATACACGGGCATATTACACTGTGGAACAAAAAAATTCCAATATGAAAATTACATGCGACATGTTTGTATAGGTCATAGAAACACATGTGCAAAAGGATTTTAAAATTCTTAGTGGAATTTGCAAATTATTTATCTTTTAACGTCTTGTGATGTAAAAAATTCAGATTCTTTATTTTTCATCCTATTCTGAAAATAAAAAAACAATATATTGTAATTTTCTCTACAGAATTCAAATATGTTTAGTTGTTTACGAAATCGCGATCGCGTAACTTCTTAATGCACCAATTTCTTCATGAAATAAATTATTTCCTAGTCATTGTTCCCTTTTCATCTGCAGCGAATGTCCCAGACCCGATGACTGAAAAAAATTTTGGAAAATCCTATTAAGAAAAATGAGCGTTTTGTGCAGTCTTGCCCATAAGACTAATAGCCTGACAT